>JAOXYD010142762.1:0-10691 GCA_028565735.1 Pinacopodium congolense
ACAGAAAAAAATCATTTTATTTTTTCTCTATTTCTATTTATATTTATCTGATTTTGAAAACAGAAAACATAAATAGAATACAGGTAAATATATTTTTTTCCTCTATTTCTCTGTTTTTTGAAAATAAAAATAAAAAATAAAAAATATAAATGATACCAAACAGGTCCTTAAGGTCTGTTTCGTGTTTTTAGTGTTTTTTTTAAATTTTTATACTGTTTTTTTATAAAATGTTTGGTAATGATTTCTGATTTAGTTTTTAGTTTTTATTTTTTTAATATAAAAATAAAAAAATATATTAATACATTATAAAAATTAAAAAAATTTAAAAATTTTAAAAAATATATGAAAATCAATAAATACAAAAAAATAAAAATTGAAATTAAAATTAAAATTAAAAGTTTTAATACTATATTTGTGTGTTATTTTTTAAAATTTGTTATACTATTTTTTATTTTTATATTAAAAACAAAATAAAGAACGAAATTCAGAATTAAAAACAAATATGCCCTTATTCTTAAGCTATTGATATAACTACAAATTTTATACCTTTGACGACGAGAGGTGTACGGCAGTTCGCTCTTGATCCATTAAGAGCCATTATGCTGTACTCTCGATGCGAATAATCTCTCATTGATGCCGTCGAGGCTCTTCTTTCCTTGGCTCTAATACCATTGATAGTTAAAAATAAAAGAGAAAATACAATATTCCCTTAATTTACATGACATTACAATTAGGTAATTAAGACATATTAAATACTGATATAATTTTAAAAATTATTTCTTTAAATATTAGTTAAAAATGCAATTTGAATATTAATATTTTTTAAAAAAGATTTAAGTCTCATATTATTATTATTATTTCAGTATCGTTTTAATTATATTAGTGTAAAAAAAAAAGAATAACAATGATAATTTTTTTGAAACATTAAAATGTTTTTTGATTGGTTACGTTTTTAGTTTTTATTTTTGATTCTGTTTTTCTAAATAAAGAAATTTAAAAAATAGCATAAAAATTAAAAAAATAACATATAAATAAAATATATAAATAATAAATAATAAAAAAATACACCAAAATTAATAAAAATATAAAAATACAAACAGAAAACTGAAAGGACTGTAACTCAACTTTTCATCTTGTGTCGCTTAAGATAAGAGGGTCTGAATGTGAAGCTGTATAAGATGGTCCTGCATTTAATCATTTCCCTGCATGGATATGAAGATATACCATACATGAGAATCCGATTCAATGGTCGTAGCCTTCACGCCAAAAATTAATACCAGAAACGGTCCATCTTTTTCTTGTAGTCGCATCCGAGTCACCAGTCACAGAATTGAAGCTTCTTTGACGGGGACTGGTCATGCCAAGCGCAACTAATGAGCCTTCCCTGGTCGAAGCTGTAGCCTATCCAATATCTACATTGAAAACGTCTTTTCTTGGCATATCTGTGCCCTTAATCATGATCTGAAACTACTAAAGTAATGAGTGCGTGTGCTTTAGTTTCTTTCACGTTTTACATTTACACTGTTCGGTTAACTACTTTAGAAAATTGGTCTGCGCAAAAGAGATAAAAGAAGCATCAATTAATACGTACAAATGAAAAAAGTTGTTCGTCGGTAGATTACAGTAGGTAGAGGCATGCATCCACGCTGTCAGGCCTACAAAATTGTCCGCCAAGACGCTTCGTGGGGTCATACAATTCTTTGGCATTGCTTTGTCATATCGTGCCAAAAAAAGAAAAAAGGGAACAGAAATGCATCGTTAGATATACCATCATAGCCTCTGTTTTCACCACCAGTTTTGATGACAGGACCTTAATTAGGAGGGAACCATGGAAAGTGACTCAAAATACGACCAGTCAAAGGCAACCATAAAAAACGAGAGCCAATCCTCATTTAACAAGGCTAAGATAGAATTGCATAGGCATCCACCAGGTCAGATAAAGCAATGCGCAAAGCAAGAAACTTCGTGATAGATAGCTAGGCACTGAGGCATGCGCCTCTAGTGCACAAAATAGGCATTTTGTACAAAAAAATGACAGCAAAAAGGGATGTACACTTTGTTCCTACAATCTTGTGGAGGCCAGTTTTTGTGGACCCTCTAGTCGATTTTATGATTTACTGAGCTTTTCTTATGTGTATGGTTTATACTTTTCCGTACTTAGTAGCTTAGAATCTACTGATATTCTCGACTTTGTCTAGCTTATAAATGGTATCGCTGATTAGGAAAAGACTGAGAAAGATTGGTGTACATACAATGAATTATTCTCGGGAGTACCTGCTGTAAGGTATTATTAGGATGCATCCAATGGAAGTCGAGATCGGGTTCTATACAAGGTTTCTCTTTGTTAATGGGATCTTTCATGTTTAATCAAGAATAAAAAGGATGACGAGTTGAATAACAAGAGATTACACAAATTCACGATTTCTGCAAATATTATTTTAGTTACTTTAATTTTAAATTATTTATTAATATACAAGACTATTTTAAAAATATTAATCTTTATAATTATATAAAATTCATAAAATAATGTGATTGAAGTTTTTGAAAGACTATGTTATGAATTAATAATCGGATAGTAGATTTGTTTTGTTTTTATTTTATTATATTGATAGCTAAACCATTAAATGTGATAAATTATTTGCTAACAAATTTAAAATTAAAGTGACGGGTTCGAATTAACTAAAAAAATTCAATACTAAAAAGAGAGAGATAATATCACAATGATAAAAAGATTTGTGGTGTTTGACACTGTCATTTAACTTGTTTAATCTCCATTTTCTTCGGCAACCAAGCTTTTCCGATTGTGCTTGGTGAAGTAAATATATGTGTTAACACCTTAAATTTTCAATTATAAAATCTTATTATTTGATACCATTAAATATAATACTCTAAAATTAAATAAACAAATATAAAAAAATTGTCTCCAAAAGAAAATATCAAAATTTATAAAATCATTACACAACTAATCCACCTCTAACATAACAAAATTCAAATTGTAAAGTGAGATCCACATAAATATATTTATCTTTTGAAAAAATGTTCACGGGTAAAGAATGAATTGTCATTCTAGTAAGAATTTCATATTTGTACTATTTTAAAATACATCTCACATATATAGATAATCTATAATAATTATTTTCAAATGTCATACGTGTACCTATATTTGTATCAATATGTCAATACTTCATAACATATTTCATTACAAACAATAAATGTCTATGAGATGTAAATTCATAAAGTGTACAAATGTAATTCCATCTAATTGATTTAGTTAATTTCCATTATTTGTTTTATTAAGGGCGTCAGTTAACCTAATAGATTATATTCAATGGTCTGTTGGCTCAAATCATCATATCATGGATTTCAATCTCATTTCTCATTTCTTATCAATCTCAATATCGTATAATATACGTCAATCTAGGACCACTGAACATATCCTGACTTAGGTAAGCAGCTACTTTTCTATAATCTCAATCTATCACATAATTTGATTTCCATTTCAATTCCTTCGCTATGCGTATCTGTAGTCATAATCAATTTCATAGTTAAAGTCTTAAATTAACTAATTTGCAATATCTAAGTTTATGATGTAATAATTAAACACATAATCCCATCACATGCTATCAAAATCTTATATGCAAACACATTTTATCTAAACAATTAACATAATTAGATATTTTCAAAACAAATATGTTATCATAGAAAAATTTATTAATTAAATCATATAAATTTGCACATAAGTATAATATTATAAAAGGTACAAAATATAATTCATTACACATTCTTCAGAGATCCGAATTCCTAAAATTACGTTGTATCCTTAATTTATGATCTACTGAACTTACATAATCGTAAAAGCCCATTAAATCCAATTTAATCAACTTGACCTAACTTACTGAAGGATTAAATTATTAAACTTTTTCCTCTATCAATTTACTAAAATTCCAAAATTACACCAAAAATTCTAGATTTATTAAATCTCTTCCAAAATTCCATAATTTCCTAAAGTACCCTTCTTAAACTTTTAAATTACCAAAATATCCTTTAAAACTTATGAAATCACTAAAAAGCCTTAAAAAACACATATTCCAAATTTGCCCTAAACTAGAATTCAAAATTTTCAAAATTTCCTCAAATATCTTTGTATTTTAATTTTGATTTCATTTATATTCTCTCTCTTTGCTTCTCTCTCCTGCTAGTTTCTTTCAATTGCCATTTCATCTTATCTATCATTCTATTTACTCATCACTTTAAAAAATCCAGAAAATCATCACTATTAATCTCCCCTACTCCATCACCCTAATCTTGATTCAATTGTATATCACATCCAAAGCACCTCAACACTAGAAATCAAAATAAATGAAAATAGAGCTCACCAGAAAAATTTTCAACTATAAAATTCGAATTTGACGCTAACTACTCCCTCTTTACCATCTTTACTTGCAGTTAAATCTGAATCAACATTAATTTACTAACATTCAACTTCAAAACAACATAAACATTATGAAGGATTAATTAAAACAAAATTTATTGATAATAGACAAAAAAAGTAAATTAGGAAGTCAATGATGCTTCCTCTAGTCCTCGAAGACACTGAATCTATCAAAAACAAAATCTATGATTGAAGGTAGTTAATGGTGATGAAGAAGAAAATTATGTGGTAAAAAGAAGAGTAATAAGGAGAGTTTCCCACAAAAAGGGGATGCAATATCATCACTGATATACAAGGGAAAATAAAATTGAAAGCAAACGATAAAGAGAATGGAAGCAAGAAGAAAGCATGCAACGATGAAGGATTAAAGCATTGGAATGGTCGTCTAAAAGCAAAAGTTAAATAATGGGAAAAGAGAAAGGGGAAGGGACAATATAAAGGGTTAAATCAAGGTTTTATTTCTTATTGGACTGGGCTTAAGTCCAAAAGTGGAGTGGCCGTTATAATATGTTTTTTACATTTTATTCTCATATGCATATAAGAACTACTGATAAGGTTGAATTATATGATATTTTTATATGCATTTTAATATAAATTCAACTCTATTTTGATTCTTAAATACATATTTTATGTTTATATTACATTTTCATGTAGATTTAATTATTAGACACAAATATATGTAAAAAGGAAGAAGATTTGAAGTAAATTAGAGTAAAACATAGTATAAAAGGAGCATATAAATATAAAGAGAGGAGCATGGCAATACTTAGCTTTCATAAGTTAGAAAAATACACTAATCGAGGTGCCAAATTACAAAGGCCAAGGAAGTCCTGGGAGAAAAAATAAAACGTGATTAAAGAAGAAATCTTGAAGAAAGGATGGACAAGTGGGGTTACAAAGAGAAAGCTTGGAGAGGACCATAAAACACGATGAAGCTTTGGAACTTTCCTTGGAAAAATGACAACGGGTGGATTACAAAGCTTCTAGGAGCAAAAGAAAGGAGAGGAGGCTTCTAATGGAGGATTGACACATCTCCCACTCTCTTAAGGCATAAAACATAAAAATGTTTTTAAAGCTTGTAAGAGTAAGCAAAACGTGATAAATGGAATGGAAGAGCTTGGCTTGCTAGAAAGGGGCACGTAGCCCTAACAAATCTTTTAAAAGCTTATAGAGATGGTAGCGTTTCAAAGGGTAGCAGGAGGATATAAAAGGGATAGCTTGCTTCTCACCAAGGACGGCTAGTAAGTTGATTTTTATTTTCTTATTAGCTTAGCCACCCCTTTCTTTCTTGTTTTCTTAGATTTTCTAGTTTTCTTTCTTAGTTTTTTTAGTTGGTTTGCTGGTATTTTTTTTTTATTTTCTTCATTGTGCTCTTTATTTCATAGACCTTTAATATTTGTTGATCTTAGTATTTAGTTACTATTTTTGCATTGATATTGTTTTATTTTGTGGCTAGTTTGTGTTTTGTTTAATATTATATGGAACCCTTATTTTCAATTAATATAGTCGTACTTTCTTTAATTTATGGCCTCGTGTTTGTTTATTTCGTTATAATTTTTGCATTTACGTTTTGTTTAACGTATTTTCAATTTAGGTTTTGTATTGATTTCCTAATGTTAGCTTAGGTTGTGTTTAGGTTGGAAGTTATTGATGGGATTTTGACTTAATAATTGTGAGAATTGATTAAGAATTAATTAGGTATTGTGATTTAGGAAATTCTAGTTAAATGATATGGATTGGGGATTAATTCTTAGGGTTGGTCATCTTAGGTATAATTTCTAGTTTAATTGCTAAGTAGAGGCTTGTGATACGTAATTGCTTATAGCTAATACAACAAGTGACAATAAGCTAATTGAATTTGTTAGTGAACTTAATCAACTTAGTTTAGGATTCTAATTTTCTAAGTTACATAATCCGAACTTACAAAATTGTGGTTTAGCTTAGTTATTACCTAGTGTGTTAATGTTGTCGTGCCGTTAAATCTAGAGAGCTTATTTTAGGTTGCTGTGTGGTTAAGGGTAAGTTTTCTAATGTATAAGACTTATTTAAAATTGGTAAAAATAAGGTTTGAGAGCTTGTTCAAACCTATAGGCTAGCACCTTGGGCTAATCACAATTTATTTATTTTGAAGATCAATTATAAGTCTAAATCTTGGATATATCTTCGGCCTATTTGTCTTTTATTGTTATTTGTTTCTTTATGCTTTAAGTCTTTAGTGTTTTATTCTTGGTTGTTGTCTTTTATAGTTTCTTTGCATTTAGGGGTTATTTTTATTTCCTTTTCCTTTGAGCATAACCTTAAAAATAGATTGAGCTCTTCCTAACTCTCTGTAGGATCGATCCTGACTTGCCCTAACTATATAGTTAGGATTAGTTAGGTATTTTATTATTTAGTGGGCCAACGATAGCTCTTACCAACTACCTTAGAACTTTTAGTCGTAATTTAGAGGAAAGAAACAATGCATCATTCCAAGTGGCCAAAATGGTCTATTATGAATTCAGAATCAGCTTCCTTTTAGTTATATTTCATCATTTTCAGTCGAAATGAAATATGTTAACTAAAACATATGAAATAGAGAATATTAAGGAGTAAATTTATTTATTGTTATTTTATTAATTTGTTAATTTTTGAAAGTTTTTTATAAAGCCTACTATATAAGTACTCAACACTTATTACTCTTAATGACAGTTAGTGCTTTACTAATGCCACCAAAGCTCTTTCTTTGTAGCTCTAATACCATTGTTAATTAAACATATAAAAGATAAAAAATATGATGGACAAAATTCATTCTTCTATTATATTAATTGATAACCATTGAAAGTCTTTTATATTCACTATTTTATTAAAACTCTTAATAGAATACTTACTATTCTATTAAAACTTTTATTAAAACATAAAATTATATTTTATACTACCACTATATCTAACTTGTATTCTCCATTAATATTATAACTGATTAAATATAAATATTTTTTATTATTTCCAGAAATTCCTCCCTTAAACTGAAAGTTTCTTATCTTCAGTAAACTGATGCACCTTTTCAAATAAAATTCTCCAATATGCATTTAATTCTTCCAAAATTTTAAAGAAGAAATATGATTTTCTCTTACCTTTGATAAGTGATTATTTCAATTTTGGCAAGATATTATTTGATTGTTTTTTAGTGGACTTAACTAGAAATTTTGATGGTAGGTCCATAGATGTTTTCAAGCCATTAACATCCTTGATAGAAATCTTTAAGTCTTTTAATATAGACTTGACAACCTTAACATACACTTTCTTCAAATTATAACATCCTTAGTAAAAACCTTTAAGTCTTTTAATAAGACTTGACAACCTTAATATACACTTTCTTCAAGTTAATGTCTTTAGTTATTTTTGCAGCTTCACCTTCACCTAGATTCAAATTTTCATTCTCACATGTTTTAACTAAAGTTTGTTTAATGTTTTGTTTCTTAACTTTCACAAACTTTCTAGATCTCCATGATCTTTTGACAACTTCACATATTTCATTTCTTTAAGAAATGCTACTTCTTTATCTTCGTGCATATTTATGGACTCAGTTACCACAATAGTTTCTCTTATGTAATCTTCTAAGTCATTACCTCTTTTTGATGAAATGCATATTTTAAAGAATTAATTGTCATGCTTATTCTAAAGTATGAACTTATGGTTGCATCTCTAGAATTTCTTCTCTCAAAGAAATTGCAGTAGATACATCCATAGATGCTTGAAGAAAGTAGCTATCCTCACTATTGGTAAGATTACTAGCAATTGAAATCTTTCGACTTAAGGTTCCATTATCAAAAGAAGAATTTCTCCTTGATAAAAAGACTGATCTCTTACAGTAGAAAATTATGCATAAAGTTTCTTTTCCAATTCTAGATAACTGCTCATTGATAAAGGAGTTTGATTTCTTATAGTAGCAAATTATGTATAAACTTTCATTTTCAATTCCAATCAATTGATCATTTCTCTTTCAATCTCCTGTTGTAGAAGATCCCTATGCATTACTGTGTTTAGTCTTTATTGTGCTTTCGCTTGAATTCCCTATTCTCCTTTGGGAGTCAATGTGCATGAAATTTTTTAATTGTCAACTTCCTCCTTGACTATAAGGTACTCCTGCCAATATTTAGCTACCTAATATCTTTTTTGTACTTAATTAATTGTGTTTGCTCAACTTTAAGAAAAGAATTCTGGCTTCAAGAATATTAGTCTAAGAAAAGATTTGCAATAGTGCCCGTTAATAGGTTGCTCTCTTTCATTAGTAGCAGTAGCTTTGGCCTCCACTTCTTGTAGTAAGAATTTAAAGATCTCCCTATTACAGTTCAAACTTCAATCCTTTTGGTTATTATTTCCTACATTACTTCAATTGTTTTCTGTGCATCAATCTTATGTTTTATGGAGAAGCATGTATTTGTGATGTTTTGAAGACAAAATGGAAAAAATACAATTTTCTATCATATTGAATTGAGAAATTAACCCCAACTTTGCATCTAGAATTTTACACAAACAATTTTTAATGGAAATCTTATTCCCCTAGATACCTTTTCTTCCTTTAGATACTTTTTCTTCCCTCATAAGAGAAACTATGAAAATGTCACCAAACTTCATAGCATTATGAAAAGACTCAATTTATAAAAATGTCCCTTTATCTTTGCATTTATGATTGTTGCATCTATTATTTAAATACATTGTTTTGAGGTTTTTCTATCAGTTTACAAACCGTTAAAAAAGACACCTCTTCTTCTTTCTCTACAAAATTAATTCTTTCTTTACTTTGTTTTTTCAAATTAGTTTGAAATTCTGACTTATAATACGTATATTGATAACAACTATAAAGCTTCAAGTTAGATTTTTTTTAGGTTGAATTTTGAAAATGGATAGCCTCCATGTCCTCTTCTTTTTCCTCAAAATTGATTATCTTAATGATGATGATGTTCTTGTTGATTTTTATGATCATTATAATCTCTACCCTCCTCTATCACAGCCTCCTCTCTTTGAAGTTAAAAGATGTTTATTAGACAAAACTTTTAGTGCTTGCTCCTCTTTGATTTGTTGTTAATTTATTTTTTACTCACTCATGAACTAGCAGTGAACTTTGAAGTTCATCAAGTGAAAGAAAATCAAGATCCTTTGATTCTTCAATTAAACAAATCAAGATTGTTTGATTCTTCAATTAAATAAATCATGTAATTGAATTTAGGTGTTATCAAACAAATAATTTTCTTGACTACAACTACATCCTCCATCTTCTTATTATAAAGCCGTGTGACAATTACCATTTTCCTTAAAAAAATAGTCAAGAACTGGTTCTTATGACTTCATTCAGACAAACAGAAATTCTTAATAAAGTGATTGAAGTTGTCTCTTCACCTTCGTTGTTCGTCGAATCTTTTGTTTCCATAAAATCCTAAATTTACTTTAAAGTTTCTTTGGAAATAGTAGTTTTCAAGATTGGATGATCAATAGTTTGGAAAGGGTAATTCTTTGCTTTGAGATCTTTAGTCATAACCTTTTAAGTTCTAATTTTTACGTGTTGTCAGTATTGTGCTTCTTGTTCGTTAAGTAATTCTTTATAAGATAACTTGCTACTATAAGAAAATTTTCATTAGCATGCTTTAATAGTTATATTGATCATCAAAAACAAGGAATTGTTAGTTGAACGAAGCTTTTCGTTGTCATTAATTCTACAGAACACTAATTTTACTACTATAAGATAAATTAGCACTTGTTCTTAAGCTATTGTTACAACTAACCCTCATATCTTCACGAAGAAAGGTTCATAGTTACTACTCTTGGTCTATTAAAAGTGACTATGACAACATTCTTAATGATGATTAGCATCATAATTGATGCTGCCAATACTATTTCCTTCATATCTTTGATACCATTGATACCTACAAGTAAAGAAGATAAAGTATACGAGGGAAGAAATTCGTTCTTTTGTTATATTAATTGATAGTTTTAGAAGGGTAAATTGCTAAAAAAACCTATATCTTCATCAATTTTCAATACTAGCTAAACTTCAAAAACTTGCAATCAAGTGTACTAACTTTCAATTTATTTCAATTTTAGTCCATTGTTAAGTTTTCAGTTAACTCAAATAATGTGTTTGTCCATTCAGTAAATGTGTATGAAAGATCAGTGCTAAATAAGCATGCCACGTGGATAAAGTATTGTGTTGAACCAAGGAGGTTCTAATCATGTGTTTTGATGATGACAAAACCTTATTATGACTAATGTTTGAGTGTTTGAT
>JAOXYD010142773.1:0-10691 GCA_028565735.1 Pinacopodium congolense
GAGCTTAATGATGAAGATTGGAGAAAAATTATAAAGAAATCCTCTTAATTCTGACTATTAACGGTCCCCTGGCAGGGTGCTATTATATGAAGAACAAGGGGCCGTTTAGGTTTGCTACATTCAACCACTAATGGTACCCTCTCAAGGTGTTGTTGTATGGAGGCAGGGTGTCGTTGCTCATATAGTCAACAATTTCAACTCTAAATCTTCGAGATTTCAACTCTTGGCATGTTGCTAATTAATGCTAGTATCTACTAGCACATGGGGAGAGCTCTCCAGGTCTTAAAAATATCTAAAAATCTACAAGAAACATGGAGAGATTGAGGAAAATTAGATATGCCATAGAGAGAGAGTTCATCTTCTCTCATTTTTCTACCTTTTTCCTTAGTTCTAAGCTTCAAACACTTAGTTCTTCGAATTTATGTATTGTTTATGAGTTTCTGAGCATTTTAGCTTGTTGTTAAGACTTATATACGAGTCTAGGAATCATCCAAGGGGTTTTCTAAACTCACATTATATCTTATTTTGTTCCATTTTTTAGATTAATCAAAGTTGTCATTTTTATGCTTATATCTTTGAATGTTCTTGATTTTTCTACAAGATTTTGATGAATTAGAGCTTGACTGGAGTTTAGATTCAATTTGGGAGTTCAAAAAACATCCAGAAGTCTTTCTAGGATTTGTTGTAACATCTAAAATTTATATTTAAGCTCTTAATTCCAAATCTATCAAAGTACGTTGTATAAATTGCATATCTTGTATGCTTTGATGCAAATGTGTGGCTAATCGTTTCTGTTGTTATGTATTTATGTTTTGATGATTTGAAAGAGTTTTATGACATGTTAAAACATCTATATTTTGCTTGTTGAAGGTATGAAAGAACCAATTTTAAGTTGGCCACTTAAGATTAGTGTTTAAAATAGTTTAAGCATGAGAAATCATTTTAAATTGTTTGAAAAATCAATAAGCAACATGAATTAATCCTTGCACGACTCTTTTGTAAAAGTTGGACTTTTGAGATTAATTTTTCAAAACTCACCTTCTTGAAATTAAAGCCCATTTACTTGATTTTAAAGCATAACTAAACTTTAGATAAGATTAAATGGAGAAAAACAAAGTCTTAACCATAGATTTGTTTTAATTTTGTGAAAGACTTTAATTATACTTTAAATGAGTTTTAAGGATTAATTAAATCATCAATCATATAATCCATAGCAAATTTACACATTTGGTAATTTTCAAAATTTTTTAGAAGCAATTAAAAATTGTTTTGAAGTGTTTAAGCCAAGGTAATCGAGTTCAAGACATTTTTAGCTTTTTGATAAAATTGTCTAGATTTTTCCTAAATAATTTTAATATGATTTACCTAGTAATTAAGTAACATATTCCCCATGAATTCAACACTCAGAGTCTGAAAATTACTCCACTTTATTACTTTTATGATAGGTGTACTTGCCTTTATTTTGTTGGTTTTCAAAGTAAAATCGTTTCAAAATCATCCAAGTTTTAAAGTCACCTAATCAATGCAACAAGTTTTTAGCACCATTGCTAGGGATATTTTGACCTTAATATTAGGAAAATTGGTGTCAATTACTTTAGGACTTATAAAATATTATTTTATAATTTTTATGAATTTTTTCTATAATTATTTTCTCGTATTTTGCTTTGTGTTCTTTATTGCTTTGTCCTTAGTTTATTTACTTTCTTTTAGTTAGTATTTTATTCGAACTTGTATGCATACTCGGGGATGCAATCTCAAGCTAGTAGACTTCGATTTAGAACTTGAGTGCATGTTGAGAAAGAAGAAGAAAGAAGCTCACGCAACCTCATCCGATCCATTAGACGTAGGAACCTCGAGTGACGTTGAATTCAAAACTGTAGAAATGAATCTTGAGGAACATGTAATTGTAGGACCTCAAGTAAAAAATAGGGAACCAACCATGATGGACTTAGCTTTAAGGAACCAAAGTAGACCTATGGCCAGTATTGTGCAGCTCAGATCAATGTCAATAACTTTGAAATCCCACATAGCATAATTTCAATGATTAGGTCATCATAATTTGGAGGTTTAGCTTTAGAAGATCCTAATGAACACTTGTAAAGTTTCCTTGATATCTGTGATCTTTTCAAAAGCAATACGGTCTTTGATGATGCAGTTAGGCTTAGAATTTTCCCTCTATCAGTTAGAGATAAGGCGAAAGCTTGGTTTTCCACACTTCAGCTTGGTTCCATTACTACATAGGACGATTTAATGAAACTGTTCTGAGCTAAATTTTTCCCATCTGCTAAGATAGAAAAAATGAAAATTGAAATTAGCTCGTTTATGCAATACGAGAATGAGAGTCTATACGAGGCAAGGGAACAATTTAGATAGATTTTTGCAAAGTGTCTAAGTCATGGATTCAATACATGGCAGCAACTTAATATCTTTTACACAGGATTAACACCTTTAACTCGTAGCACAATAGATGCTGTAGCTAGAGGTAATCTAATGCATAAGATATCGACTGAAGCCTATAATTTGATTGAGGATATGGCTAAAAATAGTTTTCAATACAATTTTGGATGTCATTTAAGGAAACCACATGGTGTTCAAGCAATCAATGATCCAGTAGCTCTTACAGCTCAACTGGAAGTATTGAACAAGAAGATTGATAGTTTGACGACTGGTGTTGCTAGTAGTTCTCATAAGATAGAATGTGAAAGATGTGGTAGTGCCTCCCATTCATCATTAGAGTGTCAAGAAGGAAGTTCTTTTACTTGAGAACCTAAGTAAGCCCAAGTTGTTAGTAATTTCTATAGGCAAAAAGGAAACCCCTTTTCAAACACTTATAATCCTAGATGGAGAAACTATCTTAATTTTTCATGGAGTAACAATTGAAACTACTTGAAACCACCTTAACCTCAAGTTAATCCTCAAAGACCACCTCCACCTGGCTTTAGAGCCATTTTGCATTGAAGAGATGCGCCAAACTTTGAACAGACACTTCTTAAATAGATCTAATCCAATGAGTCTCGAATGCAAAATCATGAAGCATCAATCAAGAACTTGGAGACTCAAGTTGGACAAATCGCTCAGCCATTATAAGAAAGGCTACCTAGTAAGCTTCCAAGCACAACCGAAGCCAATCCTAGAGAGCATGAAAAGGTGATCAAATTAAGAAGTGGAAAGGAGGCTGAGAGTGAAATGAAGAAGGCAGAAGAGAAAGGTAAGCTAATAATGTTAGAGAGTGAAGGAAATAGAGAAAAAGAAGGGCATGATAGAAGAGAGAGAGTACTAGAAGAAGAAAAGAATGATGAGGAAGCAAATTCAAATAAACCTCCTAGGTTATTCGTTGATCCAATTGTACAACCCTATAAGCGTAGGATCCCATACCCTCAAATATTGAAGAACAATCACTTAGATAAGAAATTTGGGAAATTTTTGGAGATATTTAAGAAGCTACATATCAATATTCCATTTGCTAAAGAAATTTCCCAAATGCCTTTATACATGAAGTTTTTGAAGGAAATCATGTCTAAAAAGAGAAGGTTAGAGGAGTATTAAACAGTTAAGCTTAATGAAGTATGTTCTGCTATCCTACTGAAAATGTTACCTCCAAAGCTCAAGGATCCTAGTAGATTTACCATTCCTTATGCAATCAGTAGCTTACAAATTGACAGAGCTTTGATGGATTTTAGAGCAAGCATTAATTTGATGCCCTTATCAATTTTCAAGAAGTTAGAATTGGAGGAACCAAAACCCACTACAGTATAATTGCAATTGGTTGATAGATCAGTCACTTATCCAAGAGGGATTATTGAAGATGTTCTGCTTAAGGTTGATAAATTGATGTTCCCTATTGATTTTCTTGTCTTTGATATGGAAGAGGATAGTACAGTGCCTATCATTTTAGAACGACCATTTATGGCTACTGCTAGGGAACTGATTGATGTACATGGTGGAAAGCTAATTCTCAGGCTTTAAGATGAAGAGATTGAGTTTAATGTTTTTTGAGTGATGAAGCATCCATCCACCCTAGATTCATGTAACTTCATTGGAGTTAATTCTACTATTGCTGATCCATTTCATTATCTTTATTCAGATTCATTGAAGTAGGTTTTACTCCATTCAAATGCTGAAGAAGAAAAGGGAGAGGAAGTGAAGGAAGCAGTAAAGGATTTAGAAGTTGGGAAGGAGTCTTCTAACTAGATATAATTTATAAGGTTTGAACCTTTAGATAGGCCAATTCAAACACTTCCTAAGCCATCAAGTGAAGAACCTCTAACTTTTAAACTAAAACCTCGCCTTTCAACTTTGAAGTATGCGTTTTTTAGACCTCCAGCTCAATTGCTTGTTATTATTTCATCATCATTAAGCTATATGATGGAGGAAAAATTGTTGAGAGTTCTTAGAGAGCATCAAAAGGCTATAAGATGGACCTTAGCAGATATTAAAGGATTAAGTCCTTCTATTTGTACACATCAAATATTCATTGAAGAAGGAAGTAAACCTCCGGTCCGACTTCAGTGTAGGCTGAATCTAAACATGAAGGAAGTGGTAAAGAATGAGGTAGTTAAACTCCTTGATACTGGTATTATTTATCCTATTTCTAACTCTACATGGGTTGGTCCAGTTCAAGTAATGCCAAAGAAAGGAGGAACTACTGTCATGAAGAATGAACAAGATGAGTTAATTACCACAAGGAAGGTAATTGGTTGGCGTATGTGCATTGATTATCGTAAGTTGAATGACACCACAAGAAATTATCACTTTCCTTTACCCTTCATTGATCAAGTAATAGAAATATTAGCTGGGCATAGTTATCATTGTGCTTTAGATGGATATAGTAGTTACTTGCAAATTATTGTTACCCCTGAGGACCAGGAAAAGACACTTTTTACATGTCCATATGGCACCTTTGCTTATCATCGCATGCCTTTTGGTTTGTGTAATGCCCCTGCTACTTTTTAATGCTGTATGATAGCCATTTTTGCCGACATGATTGAGTCATGAATTGAAGTATTCATGGATGATTTTTCTGTATTTGGTACATCCTTTGATGCATGTTTAGACAATCTTGAAAAGGTACTAAAGAGATATGAAGAAACCAATCTAGTTTTAAATTAGGAGAAATGTCATTTTATGGTGCAAGAATGCATAGTATTGGGTCATAATATTTCAGGTAAGGGTATTGAAGTAGATCTAGTAAAAGTGGAAGTTATTTCTCAACTACCCATCTAAATTCAATTAGAGCAATTTGAAGTTTTTTTAGACATGATGGATTCTATAGATGATTTATTAAGGATTTTTTCAAGATAGCTAAGCCCTTTACTGAGCTTTTAACCAAGGATGCAATCTTTAACTTTGATGATTAATGCATGCATTCTTTTCAATTGCTAAAAGAGAAACTCACGAGTGCACCTATTTTGGTATCACCAGATTGGTCTCTTCCTTTTAAGTTGATGTGTGATGCAAGTGATTTTACAGTTGGTGTGGCACTTAGACAAAGGCATGGAAATCTTTTCCATCTAATCTATTATGCAAGTTGCATGCTAAATGATGCTCAAAGGAATTACACCACTACTGAGAAGGAGATGTTAGCTATGGTGTTTGCAATTGACAAATTTTGGTCTTATTTGGTGCTTTCAAAGATGATAGTTTACACGGACCATTCAACATTAAAATACTTAATGAACAAGCCTGATGCGAAACCACTATTAATTCGTTGGGTCCTCCTGTTACATGAGTTTGACATTGAAATTCGAGATAAGAAAGGTAAGAAAAATTTTATGGCTAATCACTTATCTCGTTTAAATAAGGAAGTAATGAAAAAGGAGAAAGCCAAGACATAAAGGAGGTATTTCTTGAAGAACACTTATTAGCCATGCTTACTTTACCTTGGTATGTGGACATAGTGAATTATTTGGATGGTAATGTGATCCCTCCTAACTTTTCATACCAACAGAAGAAGAAATTCTTTTCAGAAGTTAAATGGTATCTATGGTACAACCCTTTTCTTTATAAGATTTATGTTGATGGAATGGTTCGTAGATCTGTTCTTGTTGAAGAAGTGTCATCAATTTTAAGTCATTGTCATTCAAAGGAGATTGGAGGACACTTTGGCCCTACTAGGACTGCACACAAGGTGCTTGAGTATGATTTCTATTGGCCAACTCTATTTAAGGACACATTTCAGTTTGTAAAATCGTTTGATAATTGTCAAAGGGCTGGCAACATCTTAAGGAAGCATGAAATGCCACTAACCAACATATTGGTTTGTGAAATCTTTGATTTTTAGGGTATTGATTTCATGGGTACGTTCCCTTCATCATACTCTAACCTATACATCTTAGTGGTTGTTGATTATGTAAGTAAATGGATTGAAGCAGTTGTTCTTCTAACTAATGATGTGAAAGGTGTAGTTCGATTCCTTAAAAAGAACATATTCACTCGATTTGGGACACCTAGACCCACTATAAGTGATGGGGGAATGCATGTTTGTAATAAACAATTTGAATCCTTTTTATCTAAATATGGTGTTACCCACAAGATTGCTACACCTTACCATCCTCAAACTAGTGGTCAAGTGGAAATATCGAATAAAGAAATTAAGAGAATTTTGGAAAAGACCGTTAATTCTTCGAGAAAAGATTGGTCAATGAAGTTGGATGATGCACTGTAGGCATACTGAACTGCATTTAAAGCTCCTATTAGAATGTCTCCTTATAAGTTGATCTATGGTAAGGCTTGTCATCTGTTGGTTGAATTAGAACATCGAGCCTATTGGGTTATTCATTTTCTGAATTTTGATTCAAGAAATGCTGGTGAGAAAAGACTTTTGCAATTGAATGAGTTAGATGAATTTCGTCATAAAGCTTATGACAACTCTAAATTGTATAAAGAAAGAACCAAAAGATGGCATAACAAGAATATAATTCAAAGAGACTTCAAGGTTGGTGATAAGATCATGGTGTATAATTCAAGATTGAAGTTTTTTCTAGGGAAGTTAAGGTTTAGATGGACATGCCCTTATAATGTGACGAAGATTTATCTATTTGGAACAATTAAAGTGAGCAATGGTTACTCATCTTTTAAGGTTAATGGGTAAAGAATGAAGTTGTATGTGCTTATTTTAGTTGAGGAGTCTTTTGAAACTCTTTCACTGTTCAATCCTCATTGAACTAGGAAATTTTCAAGACAGGTAGTTAATTGCATGTGTTTTGATTTGATTTTGGGTGTTAGGATTTAATAAATCAAGTGTTGAACCTTTAGAAGTGAGTTTGAATTAGTGTTAGTTTGCTTTCTTTAGGATGTCTTTGGTTTAGTGTGTTTGATTTGAATTTAAGTGTGTTTTAACCTTAAATTGGAAGGAAAGTGATGGATTTTTTAATCCATGTTGTTAGGATTTGAATTCAGGAGTTTTTGGTTTCAAATTTAGAAGGAAATTAATCAAAATTGGCTTAAGGCAGACCAATAATGGCACCCTAGCAAGATCACATTATTAGAAGAATAGGGTGTCGTTTGTAGTAGTATAAAATAACAAGTAATGGCGCCCTGATCAACCAATAATGGCGTCGTTACTTGATGATCAGGGCGCCGTTAATAGGCGCAGACAGTATAAAAACCTAGCGTTTTCCATTTTTCCTCTCCATCTCTTTTCGCCCTAAAACTTTCAAAAATTCATATCTTCCTCCATTGTTAACCAACTTGAGCGTTCTTGGTGTCTATTTGTCGCATTTCGAGTCCTCTACAACATTCTTGCATCAAACCGCTCTGAAAAACAACATTTTTTTTTAGAATCTGCTCTAACCAATTCAGATCTTTTTATCCATGAAGGTATTCTTTTTCAATTTTCTCTTAATCTAGGCATCCATTCAATTGAAATGTGGTATCATTGTGTTCATAATTTCATAAGCTTTTCATTGATACCAATTTTGCAGCCTATTGTTTCAATAAAAAATTTGGAAATTTTCAAATAAATTAGGTTTTTTCTGAAACTTTTTCAGAAATATTTTCTGATTTTAATTGAATTTTCTATCCTATTCCAATGTTAAACAGTTTAGCATCAATGGTACCACCGAGGAAATGTTTAGTGTATGATCCATCTCGTTTTACAAGTGCTGAAAATTTTAAATGGCATCAAGCATATCGACACAAGTCGTTTATCAATGAACGACTGATTCATTTGAACATTGAAGCCCAATTCGATCTTTCTAGGTCATTCAGGAGTCTCAGTTGTTAGACGATTATGACCTTTTCAGGTCCGTTTTATCCTAATTTGGTTCTCGAGTTCTACGTGAATATCGAGGATAAGGATGACTCTAAGACTATTGAAGTTCGCTCAATAGTATGAGGTATCCCTATTCTCTTGACTCGTGCTTATATTTCAATTTTATTGGGAGTTCTGGATGAGGGCGATGTATATGTGAAGACCACGGACCATTTACATGGTGATTCAATTTTTACCGATCCCTCATTTTCTGTGCCTGTTGCGAGGAAAGCCCTAACATTGATTAGGAACAGCAGATGCTTTACCACCTCTAACTTAGGGGTTCGAGAGAGGGCCTTATTAGCTTTAATGTTTGTCCTAGGGTTAGTGGTCTGAATGAGATGAGGATGGTAGATGTTTATCTTTTGTACAAGATGTTGCATGGCTTATGAGCTATTTCTGGCATACCATTATCTGGTTTTATCATTCTTGGTATGCGGGACGTGGTCAAGGTCAAGAGAGCCACCAAGAATTTCAGTTTTCCTTGACTTTTGACGAGAATTTTTATGGATGCTGGAGTTCCTTTGGAGTCCGAGGAGGTTGCAGATGCCTCTAACAAAGTGATCATCAATGCCGCTCTGTTAAAGCAATGGAATTTTATTTTTAGGCGGGGGCAGTGGATCAAGAAGGGCACAGAAGATGCTCCTATTGCACCTAAGGCACCTAAGGCTGAGATAGGTAAGGCTTCATCTGACTCTACTCAAAGTATACCTCGCCCGAGACGTGTTTCACCTGATACTGCCCCACCATCTTCGAATGATCCTCAGATTGCAATAATGCAATACTTAATTGATATGGATGGTCACCTCAATTCTGAGCTCTTTAAGTTTCGTTTCGAGATGACTTGTCGGTTTGATGGTCTTCAGCATCAGGTCAATGAGTTAAGTACTCGCTTTAGGAGCTTTGAGGACTATCCGCTTTCCAGGGACGCATATGATTAGTTCGTTTGGTTTTTCCTTTCAGTTGCTTTTTTTGTTTTCATTGTTTTAGTTTCGTAGTATAGGTTTCCATTTAGGAGTTTGGATTTCTTTTGTTTTTTCAGTTAGATCTAATACCTGTTGTTTTCATTTATTACTCTGTGATGTACTTATTTTCACATTTATAGTAGTGGAGCTTCTTTTGGCCATTTCTCTGTGTTCTTTATCTTTTTATTTCAGTTCCAACAAGACCATTTCCATATATTGATGGCTCTTCTAGTATATATCATACAGGTGTATTTTTTTCCTTACTCTCCTACATTATACTATTCCATTTTTTTAAACATTGAGGAAAATATTTCATTTAAGTATGGGGGAGGGATTTATCTGTTTAGTACTTGAGTATAGTTTATTCGATAGTGATTTGATTTATCATCAATTTCATCGTAGGCTATAACTTGTGGAAAAAAATTTTCAATTTTGATCCTTTTTATTGATCATCCTTTCATTTGAATTCAATTATTTTGATAATTCGAAATGTTATCTAATTCATTTTGACTTTTAATGACTAAATGCCTTTAATTCATTTCATAATTTGGAAGGGAGATACCTATTGATAGAAGGATATTCCACATATAAAATGCAACTCTCTGAGTAATTTTGTGACGTCTTTTAAGGCATTAACCTCATTCAAAGAAAAAGAATCGGAATTAACCCCAAACAGAAAAAAATAAGAATAATTACATAATTAGTTAAATAAGTAGCAGAACTACTCCTCTTATTTTGAATCTTATGTATTTGTATAAAAAACAAACAAAAAGAAATAGAATAAAGTACATGTATATGAGATTTGGAATTATGAGTGGGATACAATAGTCAGTTAAGTTACTGTGAACAGTTGAGTAACCGGGGGTTATTTATTAAAAAATGTTCATCTTCACGTAAAAAGACTGAAGTGGCCTCTCAATTATTCTGCTTGTGAATTTAATTAATTAGGTGATTCATTCAGTTTCTTTTTAATTTTTATTTTAAAGGATGTGGAAATGTCAAAAAATAATGCATTAAACTTAGTTATTTGCTTTTTACATGTGGAATTGATTTCTTGATTTAGGATTGTAAGCACTATGGCACCTAAGAGGGGGGTGAATTGGGTATTAAAACTTTTTTGCAAATTTAAATTAATAACCTAAATAAATTGGAAATTATATACAATCACTAAACCAAGATTCAACCTAATATGGAATGATAAAGCAAATATCAAAGTAAATGCAATAAGTTGAGCTAAGAGAAAGACACAAGGCAATTTAAAGAAGTTCAGGCTACATCTCCTTTCCAACTACTTGTTGGATGATTCTATACTAATAAATCAAAACAAGTACGATCTTCTTTCAAGGTGAAGAGTAACCTTTACAATCTTACTTTCCAAGGGTGAAGAGTAACCTAACAACATCAATCTTACTTTCTAAGGTGAAGAGTAACCTATCCCAAATCTTTTCAAGGCAAAGAGAAGCCTATACAATTCA
>JAOXYD010142784.1:0-10691 GCA_028565735.1 Pinacopodium congolense
TTTGAACCTATAGGCTAGCATCTTACACCAATCGCAAGTTATATATTTTGAGGATCGATTATAAGTCTATAATTCCTGATATATCTTCCACCCAGCTTTCGTATTTCTTGTTTGTTTGTCTTTTTTTCTTCAATTATCTTTAGTATTTAGTTTTGATATCTTTGCTTCTAATGGTTTTGTTTTCTTTTTAGCAACATTAGAGATAGCAATTCACTCTAGTTCTCTGTGGAATCGACCCTGACTTGCCCTAGCTATTTAGTTAGGTAGGTTAGGTAATTTTATTATTTGGTAGCTTACGAAGAACTCACCACTTCTATGCCACCACCATCGTAGAAGCCAAAAATTTCTGAACCTCAAAGACTAAGGTAAAACCAAGTGGATCCATAATTCTATAAGTTGTTGGAGAAATTGAAGAAGCTACAATTCAATTTATCCTTTATGGAAGCACTAAAGAGTATGTCTAAGTACGCCAAGTTTTTTAAAGATATCTTAACCCACAAGCAGACTTGAGGAAAACATCTAAATAGTGACCTTGATGAAAATTTATAGCTCAATCATCACTAGCCACATGACATTTAAGCTATAAGATCTAGAGAGTTTCAATATACCTTATGTTATTCGTAACTTTGAATTTTCTAAATATTTTATGATTTTGGAGCAAGTTTTAACTTGATGTATTTATCCATTTTTTGGAAATTGGGGCTAGGAGATTTGTTGATAAAAGTAGATAAGTTTATAATTCTGGTATGTCTTGTTGTGCTTCATTCTGAAAAAGATAGAAATTATCCATTGATTTTAGGTAGGCCATTTATCAATACTAGTAGGACATCAGTAGATGTGTAAGACGAAAATCTAGTGTTAAAAATTAGGGATGAAAAAGTAGAGATTAACATGAGTAAGATTTTGAAGAAACAGGTAAAGTGTAATGCTTGCTTGAAAATTGATATTATAGATGAATGTGTGAAGAAAGTTGAGGACGTTTTGGAATTCTAAGGAGATGAGATTTTAAACTAAGAGGATTTAGTTGAGGAGATAAACTAAGAAACATTGGAGAGGACTAAAGCACTCATACCACCTCTATAATGAAGCCACATGTGTTAAAGTCCTTACCTCTCCACCTTAGACACACCCTTTTGGGTAAGGATCATACTATACCCATTATCATTTCCAAACAACTTAATTTGGAGTATGAGAGAGTAGTAAGGACTATTACAAAAAAGTTGGAAGCCAAAGGTTGGCACATTTTAGATATTAGAGGGATTAGTCCCTAGTATGGTGATGTGTAGGATTAATCTTGAAGAGGGTGTAATAAAGTGAGGGAAAGGAAAAGAAGGTTAAATCCAAACATGCAAGAAGTAGTGAACAAAGAGGTTGTAAAGCTATGGCATGCGAGCATCATTTATCTAATTTTAGATAGTGAGTGGGTGAGCCCGAGGCACTGTGTGGCTAAGAGGGAAAACATGAGGGTGATGTCAAATAAGAAAGGTGTGAAGATATTCACTAGAACCATCGTCGGTTGGAGAGTATGCATTCATTATAGGAAGCTTAATTTTTCTACCAAGAAAAATCACTTCACATTGCCATTTATAGAGTAGATGATTGAGAGGGTAGTTGGTAATGCATTTTATTGCTTTATTGATTGATTTTTGTGCTATAACTAAGTTTTCATAGATCTAGAAGACCATGAAAAGAAAACATTCGCTTACCCTTATGGAATAATTGTATATTAAAGATGGCCTTTAGTCCTTGCAACGCACTTGCCACCTTCTAAAGGTGTATGATAGCTATCTTTGTAGATATGATTGAGGACGTAATGAAGGTATTTATAGTTAACTCTATAGTTTTGAAGATTCTTTTGACCATTCAATGTTAAATTTGAATAAAGTTCTCCAAAGTTGTAAAGAGTCCCATTTAGTATTGAAATGGAAGAAATTCCATTTCATGATCCATGAAGAATTTTTCTTAGGTTTTAAAATCTCATACAAGTGGATTGAGCTAAGACTAAAGTTATTGAAAAGCTCCCATCTCCTACAAACTTGAAAGGCAATTAAGTAGTTTTAGGCCATATGAGTTTCTATTGACAGTTAATTAAGGATTTTTCTATCATTGCTAAACCCTTAACTAATTTTTTTTATTAAAGATGTGCTTCTGAGTTTGATGCTAAATTTTTACATGCTTTTGAAAAGTTGAAGAGGTATTCACCTTCTCACCAATCTTTACTTTAACATAGTAATCCTTGCCCTTTGTGATCATATGTGATGTGTGTAATCATTTCATTAGATATGTGCTTGGGTAAAGGAAGGAGAAAAGTTGTATGCCATTTACTATGTAAGAAAGACCTTGGCGAAGGCTCAATTGAACTACACCACAACCGAGAATGGATTGCTTGCAATGGGATTTACTTGTGATAAATTTCATTCTTATTTTATAGTCTCAAAGGTTATTATGATTAAATATTGTACAACCTTGCATTACCTTTTCTCCAAGAAAGATGACAAGCCACGACTTATCTGATGTTTGCTTTACTCCAAGAATTCGACATAGAGATAAGGGATAAGAAAGTAGTAGAAAATATAGTAGCAAATCACCTATTATGCCTTGAAAGAGGGAATAACCAGAAAGAAGAAGGAATCAATGAGATCTTCATCGATGAAGCATCAATAATGGTAACTAATCCTTTTCTTCCATTGGTTACTGATATTGCAAACTATTGTAAACTATCTCGCAAATGGTTTTCTTCCTTTTATTTTATCATACCAACAAAGTGATTATTGTGTGGGCCTTGGCTTTGGTGGGACCTTTCTCATCCACTCAAGGTATATATCTAATTAGGTGTTGATTAGTTTTCAAGATGGGCTGACGCTATTATAAGTGATGAAGGAAGTCATTTTTGTAATGAGCTCTTTGATATACTTTTGAAGAAATATTAACTTCATCACAAGGTTGCTGCGTCCTACCAAAGTGGCCAAGTAGAGGTGGTAAATAGAAAATTAAAGAGAATTTTGGAGAAAGTGGTGAATGGTTCAAGGAAAGAATAGGCTATAAAGTTGGATTAGTTTCCTTATCTTCACTAGTCATGTTCGTTGGTTTCGATTTGAATTATTTGTGATTTGGTTGGATTTTGATATGGCTTTATATCATTTTCCCTTAAATCTCTTAATGTTTAGGTGCTCAATTATATACTTAAAAGTTTCTTGAAGGTTGGATATTGATTCATGGTTAGGAGGAGGGCCAAGAAAGCAAGGATGATGGCATGGAGTTATGGAGAAAAGCCATGATCATGGATTTTCCCACAATTGTGATAGACAATAGAGACCATTTAAACCTTGATTCCTCATCTTTTTCCATTCTTTTTTCACCCCATTCTCTCTCAAATACACCTCTAACCTCCTCATCTCTCAAAATCCCTCACATTTCCATCAAGTATTTATTATTTTTCTCGATTTTTCCATTATTACTTATTAGATCTAATCATATTTCACCCCACCGACAAAAAAATCACAAGTTTTGTCAATTTTCTCTTCTATTCTCTCTCTTCCTACACTTTTTACCTTCTCTCCTATTATTTTGAAGATTTTCCTCACTAATGGCTCTGAGGAAGGCTGCAATCATTATACCAACTGACAAAATCAATCAAGAAGTCTTAGAGGAAGGTCTATGCAATATAGCGAAGAATTTTCAGGCACATGATAGGATCGCATTAGAAGTTAATTGCATAGTGGTTTAATATGTTAGTATGCATGTTTAGGATGAATATTTTAGGATTTAGGTTTAATTTTATGCAATTCAATTATTTTGATGATGTTTAAGTATTTTAATATGATGTTTATTGATTTTGGGCAAGAATTATATCATATTGGTGTGAACATCTAATGTAAGTTCAAGTGGAATTGACTTATGAGGCACCTATGAACCTAGAAGAGATGTGAAAATGTTTTTAGGAGTTATAGCATCAATTTAGGATGCTCTATAAAAAATATCAAGGCTCTATGTCAAGTAATAAAGAGTACACAAAGGAAAGATTAAAAAAATCTTAATTGAGGAAATAGATTTGGTACAGTTAAGTTTCGGAAGGCATTAGGTGCACTTATAAAACTCTAAATTTTATGAAAATTTATAGGGTGCTAAAACATATGTGAGGAGCTTACATAACAAATTTCATGACGTGGAGCTCTTTAGATGATGATATAACAAAAATACCTAGCAGAGTTGAAATCTAGAAAAGTTGGCTTAGCAAGATAATGTGGAGTGATGTGTTTAATTCAGTTTTAATGTTATTTAAGATGAAATAAGATGCGGGGGAAACCTTAGTATCCATCATTCTGACACTAGGGAACATCCAAGACAAAAATAGAGGGTTTTAGGAAGAGAAAAAATGTAAAGAGACTGAAGAACAAGGAGGAGAATCAAGATTCAATAAATGTTATCCAGATCTTCAACAAGAGGACCGTCATTATCATCAATAGTTTTCTCTTTTCTTTTTCTTTTTCTTTTACTATTTAATTTGAATATTGCTTCTTTGAATATGTTTATGGATTGTTAAATCTATTTTAGGGATTGTTCTTGAATTGTTTATCCAACTTTCATCATATTGATTTAATGTATAGTTATTTGTGTTAATTATTGAGCTGATAATCACTTCGAGTTGAGAGATTGTTTTGATTTATTTGAGTTAAAATATGCAACTAGAGTTGCTAAGCTAATAGACTAACAATTAATATATTAAAAAACGATTTAAGAGAGATTTTAATTGTTTTTTTATTGTTCTTAAGATTGTTTTATATTCAATTTCATGTTTAGGAGTTGGA
This sequence comes from Pinacopodium congolense, assembly GCA_028565735.1. Classification (NCBI taxonomy): domain Eukaryota; kingdom Viridiplantae; phylum Streptophyta; class Magnoliopsida; order Malpighiales; family Erythroxylaceae; genus Pinacopodium; species Pinacopodium congolense. The sequence goes on from JAOXYD010142784.1 coordinate 4,809, forward strand.
TTACAAACCGAGAGGTTATAATTCAACTCGTAAGTATTTCAATTGAGATTAATTGATTATATCTTAAGAGAGGGTAATCAAACCATAGGATATCTAAGACAAAACCCAATTAAATAAATAGGGTAAAAGGGAAATAAAAAAGGATTAAATAACCTTAAAGTCTCCTTTATCGAGTATCTTCATTGTTTTGTTTTCTTTTATAATTAAATTCATTCAAGTTTTATTAGTTTCGTTTATTTTTCAGATTATATATCTTTAGTTTAATCTTTAAAAAAGTGCATTTCAAATTTTTAGGCTTCTAGATTCAATCCTTGTGGGATCAATATCAGTTACAGTATAAGTTACAATCTGTATACTTGCAGTGCAACTTAAAGCAGCAGACAACATCTTATCCCATTTTCTTCATAAGAACAAGGTGATTGGTTCCTTTAAGTCTAGGATGTTTCTTCATACTAGGTACTTCAATTTTGCACTCCTAAAACGTCTAAGATTAATGGGAAATGTTGAAAACTTGGCTTCGAACATTTGCTAGAGTAGGCTTATTCGTTGTGACTTTAAGATTTATCGGACAATGACTTTGGAATTCTATATCACTGCTCAATATAATACTGCCAATGTGAATTCGATGTGATCACATACTAAAATAACTTACAGGTGAAGCAAACTTCAATTCTATACATGTAACAATGGATCTCAATCAAAGTATTTGGCAAACAATTATTACTCCACAAGTTTATGTGCTTACATATTTTCAATAAAACCAAAATTAACAAGTGTTCGGCAAAAGAATTATTTTTCCTTTGTTGCATGGATTGTAAGCTAAAGATTGAAGCATCTTATAGAATTTTTTGACCTATTATTGGCACAGTCATGTAACAAAGAACTTACTTTGGTATATGATTTCTTGTCATTGCTCTTGCTTTGCGTTATAATGTCAATCTAGATGGTCTACATGTTGATAAACTAGATTATTTTAACACTGTGCACTTACATAAATTAGAGATTTTAGAGCATCATACATGGAGCCCCATAATCCCAAATCTAGAGTTTATTTCAAAACCAAGAAAGGCAAGGGTGCATTCATCTCTCAAGCATCCTCCTCCCAAGCACCACTCTAAGAAGAAGAAGAGAGCTCATGAGAAGAAGAAGTAGAAGTGAGGAAACAAGTTCTCAATGTTATGGAAGCCAAAACCCAAAGGATGGAGGAGAAAAGTAGGATCATAAAGCTCTGGATAGATGCAATGGAGACCTAAATCAAGCAAGTTCTTAAGCAATAATGCTACACAATCAAGAAGCTTTTCAAGTTTTCCCCAGGTGTTTACACTTGATTTATACCACTCTTTTCACTCAACTGGGCTTGTTCTCTCTTAGGAATTTTCAATTGGTCTTCATAAACTTGCTTTACTGAAAGAGGAGCAAGAGTGTATTTCATGCCGTCTATGGTGAATGAATAACGATTCTTGTACCATCATGGATTGCTTGCTGATCAAACTGCCATGGACATCTTAACAATATATGTCCAACTTGCATAGGCATCACATCACACAAAACCTCATCCTTATACCTCCCAATATTGAACGCCACTAAACTTCTCTAGATTCCTTCACCTTGCCTGATTTGTTAAGCCATTTTAGATTGTAAGGTGTAGGATGCTTGATAGTTGTTAACCCCAAATTTTTAACTAATTCAACACTTTTCGCATTCATACAACTGCCTCCATCAATAATAAGGTTGCTAATCCAATAGTTGATAACACATCTTATATGGAACATATTCTCTCTTTTTTGGTTCACTTCATTATCATCGTCTCTAATCTGAATGCTTAAGGTTCTTCTAGTTACCAAAGATCTTCCCTCCATTGGTTCCTCTATCCCAAACCCATCTTCACTTTATACAATATCTTCCAATTTAGACGTGTTAGCATATCCCTCTTCTTCACTTTTAGACACATGCTCCCCATTCTGAATTGTCATTACCCTCTTGTTTGAGTTTTAAAATGCAATGTGACCTCTTCTTGTGCATTGAAAACACTTAGTATCTCTAGTCCTTGAATTTGAAGAATATTCAGTCTTGCCTTTTTCTCCTTGTACTGTTTCAGGCCTAGGTGTTTCAAACATTCTATTTTGAGCTTTATCTTCCTTTTTACTCCACTGTTTGCTCTAAGATGTAGTTCCTATACTAGAAACACTTACACAGATAGTATTCTTCTTTTTAAATTCTCTTTCAACTTTTGTAGCGATGTGTATAACTTCTTTTAACTCCACATAATGTTGTAGCTCTACTATATTAGCAATTTTAGTTTCGGGACCATAAACAAACCGAGCCATTGTAGCTTCTCGGTTTTTCTCTATGTTTGCTTGTGCCATTGCCACCTCCATCTATTTTTAGTATTCCTCTATGTTTTTATTTCCTTAGGTCAGATTCTGTAGTCTTTGGTAGAGCTCTCTATAATATGAGCTCAGTACAATCTCCTTCGCATTATAGTTTTCATCTCCTCCCAAAAGCTAATTAGTACTTCTCGATTTCTCCTCCTAGATACTATCTATTAATCCCACCAAGTAACCGCATAATCACTAAACTCATAGGCTGCTAATTTAACCTTCTTCTCATCAGAAAAATTATGGCACTCAAACATTAAATCAACCTTCCATTCCCACTCTAGATATATATCCGGATCCATCTTTCCATCAAAGGCAGGTATTTTCATCTTAATACTACCTATGTTGCTGTCCACTCTAGCTTTTACTCCCCTCTCATTCCCAAACGCAATTCTTCCTCCAATGTTTCTACCCATTCTTCCTCTACCCCGACTACCTCTATTCCCTTTATAATTCCCAACTTCTTCAAAGGTGCTAAGCTGGTTGTCATCATCCTCAAAGTCATAATTGATGTTTCTAGGTTAAGGTGTCCTCTCCCTTGGGTTAGATTGAGAATTGAACTTCAAAGACATTTAGTCCAACTTCTCCCTTATGTTCTCCATCTCCCTAAACATCCTCTCAAAGGTTTGTTATTGTAACTCTACTACCAATGAATTAATCTCCCACTCTCCACCTTCAGCCAGCTCTTTACCCTTACTAGTTGATGATGAATTTCTATTATTGGACATAATTTAGAACCTGTAAGAAAAAGTTAGTAGAAAACAGTCTCTCCCTCACGTGTTTGTTCTCTAAATCACTTACAACTCATCTCCTAATATCCTTATGATAGGAGTTCTTTGCAGACTAAATTTTTCTTCCAAGAAGAGCAAGTTCCAACCTGTACCCCTTTAATTACCACTCCCAAGAGGAAAATTTGTGTAAGGAAAAATAAGAAAATGCAATAAAAAGGCCAAAGAGGAAACAAATTCAGCAAAATTGGATTTTTGGAGACTCTAAGAACCCCCCAAGTTTTAATCACAACAAACAAAATGTGATTTATGTGTTCTGTTAAAGAAATATTGTAAGTGACGTTCGTAGATAAACAAGCATGCAATTGACCTATTTATATGACAAAAGAATGCAAGAAATGTGCTTGATTAGAAAAGGATGTAATTGACCTATTTAGATCATAAAAAGAAGCAAGAAACTTGTTTCGTTTGGAAAAAAGGAATTATTTGACCTGTTTAGATCATAAAAAGATGCAAGGAAACGCGTTTAGATTGGAAAAGGAATTATTTGACCTATTTAGATCATAAAAAGATGCAAGAAACATGTTTAGATTGGACATCATAAGGACCAAACCATCTTGACTTTAATTTACAAGGGAAGAGTTTCAATCTGGCATTATACAATAACACTTTAGCAACAACTTTGATATCTCGTTTAATGATGTTCTTGTCATGCCATTTCTTATCTTTTTCCTTATAAAGTTAAACATTTTCATAAGCATCCAAATACAATTTATCTAACTCATTCAATTGTAAAATTCTTTGCTCACCACTTTGTTTGAATTTGAAATTTAAAAACTGAATAGTATAAAATGATTTATACTCTAATTCAACTAGCAAATGACGTCCTTTTCCATAAATGAGGTGAAAAGGCGACATACCAATGAGTGTCTTATATGTGGTTCTATAAACCCTCAATGCATCATCCAATTTCAAAGACCACTCTTTCCTTAATGTATTAATGGTCTTTTCTAAAATCCTTTTGGTTTTTCTATTTGAAATTTTGACTTGATCGATTATGTGAGGGTGATATGGAGTGGAAACTTTATGTGTTCCACCAATATTTGATATGAGGGTATCAAATTGTTTATTATGAAAATGTGAATTGATAAATGCTTAATTCATTCAGATTTTCATGATCTTTTAATGTAATTAATCCCCTATTTTGATGTTATTTGGTTTAATTTATATTTTGAATTGCTCTACTAGCATATTACCATCACATTGAAGTGAAAATCCAAGAAAAAAATAAAAAGGAGGTAAAAAAGAAGCAAAATGGTGGGGCATTACAATCCACATTCTACTCCTCTAGTGTCATGATTTAGTCTGTCCTGGGAGTCAAATGGCAGTAGCAAAACAATGTTGTTGTACGGTACATCAAGCACTTCAAGCATTGTTTAAGTAACTATTAAGACATTTTTAGCTACAACTTGAGGAACCAATTACTGCAACTTATCCACTTGCTTCCCACTTGCAGAAGACACATATATGAAACTAGTAAGCCTTATTTCGTGAAAGTTAACAAAGTTCAGAGCTCTCAATCAAGAGATTTAGTTTAGATTTTTCTTCTTTTTCTCTCTAAGTTAGGTTTTTGCTTTGTTCTTTTTTTCTAGATTTGTTATGGGTGTTTTCAAGTTTTCTTAAAGACCTCTAGGGGTTTTTAAACATTCAGGAAGGTTGTCTATCTATTTTGATTGTTCTTCCATATTTATGTAAGAACATATGTTTAATTCTTGAATATGTTATTTCTTATGGTTTGTAATGTTTTAATCTATTCTCTAGCTTCGGACAAGCTCTTAAATGCATTGATTACGTTTTCGTAACATGATTGAATGTCCATATTTGTCTATTTTGAGATTATAAGGCTTATTTTGAGTTGGCCACTTGAAATATGAATTAAGATGATTAAAGATCTAACAATCTCTACTTTAATCATTGGAAATTCAGTAAACAACATGGTTTGATTCAAGGATCCAAGAAATATTCCTTGATTATCATAAGGGCACTAATCTTGAATAGGAATTTAGGATTATAACTTCTTGAACTTTAAGCCTAATGCCTATTAATTAATGAAATAGCCAAAGTTCAATTAAGCATGGTTAGAGATAAGGTATTGACTTAACCATAGCAATTTCTTGACTTAATGAAGGCCCTAGATTAGTCAATTCAATCCAATTTGAAACTCAATTAACCATTTGAAGCCTAATCCTAAACTAATTAATCGTTAAAGTGATCTTTTGACTAATCCATAAAATTGCTAAGAAAGTCCTTAGGTATTTTCAATTTAATCGAGTCAACTAACCCCTTACTTACAAAGGCTTGAGTTCCCTAAGATTATTTTGAATCCAATTGCCTTAGTAGTCATACAACCAATTCTCCGTGGGATCAACATTCCAAAGTACTAAACATGCTTCACTTTATTACTTGCAATCGGTAAACTGTCATTAAGTTGATTTAGATTTAGATTAGAGTTGCATGTGAATTTATTGATTAATTTTAGGATAATTAATCATACCAAATCAAAGTAGAATTTTTTGGTGCCATTGTCAGGGAACTATTCGCTCGCAAAACAAACAACTAGTTTTACGCTCAAACCGCAAGTTTACGGGTCGTAACTTGTAGTTTAGAACGGATATTGATCCCACAAGAATTGAGTTAGTGACCACTTACTTTAGGTTTCTCTTTGTCTAAGGAAATAATTTCAAGAATTACTAAACTAGAAAATAAAATAAAATAAT
>JAOXYD010142794.1:0-10691 GCA_028565735.1 Pinacopodium congolense
TAATAGCATACATTGGAAGTAAAGATAAAATATGTGATTGAATGCTTAGGAGTTTACAATTTTACATAGAGTTTAAAATAAAATACCTAAAGTGATTTTTAGGTTTAAAAATAAAATTGGAATATCAATAAAGGATTTTAAATTTTGAAATAAAAAAATTATTAATATGGATCATAAGTCTTAAAATTAAAAAAGAGTCTAAAATTAAGTCATGATTTATAATAAAAACAAAATGCAAAAAGGATACCTAGAATGGATTGAGGATTTTAAAAGTAAAAGGAAATGACTAAATTGGATTCTTATGGCTTGAAATTATGGTGTGCAAGATCATGATGTGAGAAGCCTACATATCAAATTTCATAGACATTAGAGGTGTATAGAAGGAGTTGGAGCAGAAAATGTTAAGGAAGGCAGAAGTTGTCAGTAAACCACCAAGGATAAGACCCACGGCCTAGAGCCATGCCCATGATATCCTGGTAGAGGATTTCATAGGCAAAACCCACGGTCATGGTTCTATGTCGTTGATCATATGTAAAGGGATTTTAAAATACCCTTCTTTTTTCTTGTGAGGTCTTGCCTCCAAACACAACAGGGAATCACTAAAGAAGGGTTTTAAGGTCTTAGACCATCTCCAAAGGTTCTCTACTTAATTTTGAAGGAAAAGAAAGATTCTAGACACAAGAATTGAATATTCAAGACAATGAATTCACATCAACCATCATTAGGGAGTCAAAGAGTAATATTGAATCATTATGAGCCATTCTTTCGCTTTCGCTTTTTTGATTGTTTTTATTATGTAAACTATGATTAAAAACTAAATTTTCATTATGTTTGGGTTTTTATGAACTCTAGGATGTAGTATTTATTATTTATTCTTGATTTAATATGGAATTTCCAGATTTTATGTTAGGATTATTTATGGATTTTAATGACATTATTTATCAAATGTTATGCAAATTTAAACATCAATTTTAATGCTTTGGTTTGTGAGAGTCTATTGCATATGTTTGATTGAAAGAACCAATCATTGCATACTTAGAATCAGTCCATAAATAATACATCTTGTTTAGAGACCTAAAGATAAGTTTACATAAGATGTCTGCGTTAGGTATGAGTTTAGCCAAAATAATAGGTTTCATATAACGAGATAATGATTTCAATCAATATACCGCCTAATTTATTAACTTGAATAGGGTTGTATAACTAGAGATAGAGTGTCATTTACATTAGGGAATTTATGGTCTAATAAATTTGAAAATTAAGTTAAATCAAGATGAATAATAAATGTGTACACATTGTAAAAGGATTAATTACCTAAATCCTATCTTTATTGTTAGTGTTATCTTTTGTGAGCCTAGTTAAGCAACTTACTTTTACTTGTTTATTGAATTTTTTATTAAAGTAATCAATCTCTTTAAAGCTTGTTAATCTAGATATTTTAGATAGACATTCACTAGTAATAGTAGTTCCTATGGATTTGACCATGAACTTACCTTAACTATATTGCACTACAATAGGTACACTTATGTAATTGTGTGTTGTGATATTGTTATTGTGATTCTTGGATAAATTTAATTAAAACTTAGGCACGTATCACACGCATCAGTATTGAAATTAGATTGATATTTTTGAAGCATGTTTTAAGAGAATAAAATAGATAAAATGCTTATATTATTATTTTATGAATTTAACTAAAATTGATATATGCCTGAAGTTATGTCTTGAGGCTTCAAATAAAATTGATATTCCTAGAACTTAGTCTTATTATTAAAATAGAGAAAATTCTTATAGATATTTCTTAAGGCTTATAATGGAGATAATGTCTAGAATTGGTCTTGGAGTTTCAAATAGAGCTAATATTTATAGAGTTAGGCCTTAAGTCTTAAAATGGAGAAAATGCATAGAACTATATTAGGGATTTAAATGGAATAGATATGCCTAAAGCTAAGTTTTAGGGCTAAAATGGATAGAATGTCTTAAGTTTTAAAATGAAATTCTTATGCCTAAAGCTACATCTTAAGGTTTAAAATATAGACAATGCCTATAATTAGGTGTTAAGACTTGGAATTAAAATAATAAGTCTAAAGCTAGCTTTTAAGGATTAAATGGAGAACATACCTAGAGCTGAGACTTAGGAATTGGTATTATAATTAAAATTAGGAATTAAAAAGAAATAAAATGAGTTAACTTTGTAAGTTTTAACCTAGATAAATTTGAAATCCATTTTGGACTTAATTTCTCGTAGAGTTTCTTTCAATCTTGCCTTTACCTTTAATTATTTGTTTTATTAAGTGAATTAGCACTTATTACTTAAACATCAATAAATTTAAAATTAAAATAAAATTTTATTATTATAAGGTTCATTTTAGGCTTGATCAATATTGAGCACTTAGGCATTGAGCATAAGGCCCAACCATTAAAAAAATCCCATTTAATCTAGGCTCTTAAGAGTAGAGGGTCTAAATGAGGTTTTAATTAATTTTCAAAATACGTTGCTAATTAAAACAAACCCAAAATAAAATAAAGCATACAATGTACATACACCAAAAATCAAATTATGAAATGATAAGAAAGCTAACAAGTCAGCTTTAAAACTTGATAATTGCTTTATATTGCTTCTAACTTCATTAATTTTTTTAGTAGTTGCAATGATGTCCAAATGTCTCTTTTCTATTTTTTTATTTCAAATTCATTTACTTTATTAAATCTCTAAAAAAGGGTAATATTAGAAAGGAAAACAAAAACTTAAATTAAAAATAAAAATGAATAATAAAATTTTAAATAACTAAAGAAAGAGATTAGTTATTTTTATTCTAGTTTATATTGTACCCTTCATTATTCATGCCTTCTATACTCCATGCAATTTTGGCATTTCAAGTGAGAACATTCTAGCATTATATAGGTTTTAAAAATATACAACTAGCTTGTTTATACTATCAATTTCTAATAAATTAATACAACATTTTGGGATCATAATGGATATGAAAATCTACATCACATGTATTAACTATACGAACCCTAACCCAGGAAGTTATGTTATTACCTTTTGAAACTCCCACAAATCCCTAAAATGTTGACCATTTATTGTGACATCTTAATAAATGCTTCTAGATTTTCCGAGCCATAAGAATATATGCCACCATGAATTGAAATAAGCAAATGAAATTTGAATTTGAGATTAGATCTTTATGGATGCATTTCTTGGATTCATCTCTTCAACATAATTGATTTTTGGTGCATTCGTTCAACTAGTCAATTTGAATTACATGATGTGAACAATGCTTAAGAATATAAATTAAGGTAGAAATATAAACCCAAGTGGATACATTTCCTTTATTTACTTTAGATATGAGATTTTCACAATTGTATTGCTCACTTTTAATGGTAACCTTTGGTAATACAACTACTTGTGATTATAACTATTGAGGATGGGTTTCCAAATTTCTCCTCTTCTTCTTAGAAGGACTCACTTTGACATCCAAATCTTGAGGTGAAAGAAGCAAAGCTAAAATCTCTAAAATCATTTGATACCTAGGATTTTTGTTTTGTTATGCTTGGAAATAAGGTGGCTAAAGTCTTATTATTAGACCCCTAAGTCCAAATAACAAAATTGTGCAAATATTAGGGAGCCTTGGCCAATGTTTAGCTAATGGTTGACATAAAGATGGCATGTTGACATGGAACAAGGCAAAGACTTAAGTAGATGAGGTAAATAGAAAATTTTGACGACATTTCGAGAATAAAAAAGAGTCAACATTAAGGGGCTAGATTTAGTTGTAAGATCAAAGATAATTAGTGTAATCAAGCCATGTAAAGCTTGAGAGTGCATGAAAACACTTGATTTTGACAAGAAAGCCTTTATAAAGGCATCGTTTTTAGTTTATTTGGTAGGACTAGTAAATTCAATCATTTGCTTGAGAGATGAGAGATTTATCAAAAACTTCCTTGTGAGAGTTTTAGGGAGGGAGTTCTCAAGTGATTATAGAAAAAAAGTAACTTAAGTGTCCTTGTGTTGTCCTTTTATGAATAGTTTAATATAAGGGTTAGTTTTTTTTCATATTACTATCTTATACATTCTTTTGGTTAGATTGTACTAAACACTTACATGTTAAGAATAAAAAATGAATGTGAGTAAGGTTTTTAAATAGAGTAATTGGTTAGTGATTATGAAGGAAGGATAAGTTAGACTTTAGTGGACTTAAACTTATTGTCCTATGAGAACTTTAACAATTTCATTCAATTATGCTATAATTCAATTTATCTTAACACTTATGATAAGGGTGTAGCAGCATCTCTTAACAATCTAGTTAAAGGAGTAGTGGGTAATAGCCTAGTGTATTATGTTTCACAGTTGCTGTAGAACCCAAGAAATATTTAATGTTATAAGTGAGAAGAGTCGTGATGACATGTTTCTAGACATTGCATCTTTTGATATACCACTCAATAATTTCAAATTATCATCTGAACGAACTAGAACCAATCTTAACAGAAAGTGGAAATGGTAGAGAAGACACATATTAGTGTGATTTTAAAAGTAGGCAATCTTTTTATAGATGTGCTCTTGCATAGAAAAGAATAAATTGAGCCTAATAAATTAGATTATATATGGTCCCTTTAGAGTAGACCTAAGATTACTAATTAAGCAACAATCTCCTCATTAATATAACTTAGAAAATCTATCTTACATCTAAATTGAATCCTTTCCAATTAAAGAATCTCTTTCCAGTTGCTCTGGTACAATTAAGATATTTTCTAGGAAAAATATGGTATTTTGCTTTTGGAGGCAACATGCTATAGGGTAGTAGTCTTACTTACATGGTCAAATCAATACGTTTTAAGAAGAAACTATTGAATATCATTCTCACTGATCTTATAAGTATCATATCAAATCCCATTAATCGAATCACTTTTTCAAGAAATACGATAAATTTAAGTCTTACAAGGAAAGAGATTTATACTATTGAAGTGAGAGGAATACTAGAAAGTTTTCTAATATTATTCATTTATATTGCATTGACTCAAAATTTTCATGTAAAAGAAGGGCTTCCAACTTTGAAATTTTGAAGACTTATTGGACTGGAGCCCTATTGAGAAACAAAAGATGCATTGAGTGAAAGTTGTGAGGTTTTAAAGAGAGAATGGAAGTGTAGATAATCCTTTCTCAATTTCAAATAATTCATCAACTATAAATGAAAAACTTGATGTAGAGTAACTTTTATTTTACATAGGACCATTAACACTCAATTAAAAAGAAGACTATATTCATAATTCTATTAGAATTTCCATTGTTAAGAAAAAAGTGATTTAATTTTACATATGTAAGTAAACTCACATTAAGCCCTTCTTTAAACATTTGCATCCAATTAATTGTCAATTTTCTTCATATTAATTAGTGAAATGATTAGCAAATTAAGATTTTCTAGATATATTTGGTTAAGTATCTACTCATTTAAATAGTAGTTTGAAATCCTTGTCAAGTTCTAATAGTAAAAAAAAGGTATTTCAACAATCTTAGAACCTCATTAGTAATATTGTCAAAGTAGTTCAAAGGTCCTTAGGTACTTTCACACTAGCAAAATCATTTTGGCATACCTCAAGGTCTAAGAATTTCCTTGATTTAAAGCTTCTTTATAATCAAATAATATATATGGTGTAAGTAAGTCATGTGATGATTAAAGAAGAACTTATTTGTTCTTTACATTTATTTTAAGAAAGAAAAGAAGTGAGCCATAGGCATACACACAAATTATTGCTTCTCATTTATACTCTCTGTTAGTGAAATTCATCTTTTTCTTTTTAATTTCAATAATGAGTTCATCAATACAAGAATTTTGAACAACATCACTTGCAATATGACATATCTAGAAATTTTGCACCTAAATCTTTTTAAATTTAGAATAGATTACTATAATATTTACATCTTGTTTTTAGTTGTGAATCCTTGACATTAATGCAAATTTAATGAGGAAATAGAGGGAGAATTCTTTACCTCTCGATCTCCCCCTCCCTTAGCCATTACAACTATGTTTCTAGCTTCTCTTTTTGGCATTCTCATTTTTTTCTCATCATCATTACCAATCCCTTCTCTCAATTCAATTTGTTTTTTCTTTATTTTTCAGGTTGTCTCCCCCTCTCTTGCTTATTATCGATCCTCTTTCCATTTTTGTTGCCCATTCTCCAGTTACCATTAGTCACCCATTTTTCCTATTTCTCTTTATTGGTTGGTTTTCTCTCCCTTTATTATCGCCTCACTATTTTCCTATTTTTAATTATCCTTATTATGTTTGTTACCTTCCCACTTTCTCTTTTTTATTTAGCCTTTTTTTGGCTTATTTTTCATTTTATTTTATATATGTCTCTATATTTTAGTTATTTCACAATTATATCTCTTGTTTTTTTATACAAACTTTCTATTCTTTTGTAAATCAATTCTTACTTTTTTTACCATGCATTTAGATCCATATATTTCTTTTTCAAATTAATCTTCCAAACTTTACATTCAACAAATTCACCCAAAATTTTTTAACAAAAATTTAGGAATAAAATTAATCTTAGGGAATATAACTATTCTATGACAAAAATAATATTAAATTGAAACAATAAATCCAATTATATCAAAAACATAATTAAAAAGAAACAACCTAAAATCAAAATAAATGAAAGTAAATGAAATAAGGTTAATGATCTATTTACCTTATCAATTTTACTAAAACCAATAGAAAAGTAAAAGTTTAAAATTTGACATTAATATATACAAATTAGACTTATTAGAAAGATTATGAAAATAAAATTGGATTAAAATAAACATAAAATTATTAAGAATATGATTTTTTAATTTTTCTTATTTAAAAATATGGGATAAAATTAAGTGCCCACAAATATGATAAGATTTAGATCCTTTAGATGTGTTGATATGGTTAATGTAGTGTGATCTACAATATTCATACCCTATAAAGATAACAATTTTTCGATTATAGTGTTTGATTATGAATGTGTTTATAATATTGTTTTATGTTCGTTGTTGTTAGTTGAGACTTTAATGATGTTAGTTGCATATAGGAATGATGACTTATGTAGAAATTGTTATGTTATAAGTAGATTAAGTAGATTATAAAATTATCAACATGATTTTCAATATGTTTCCAGGTTTTAAGATAATTTTAGTAGTTTATCATAAAATTTTTAGAGAATATAGTTCAATAATTTGATATATTTAACGAACTTTTGGTATATTTATGGCTTATAAGTAAGTTTTGTGTCTTTAAATAAACCATATGACCTTCAGGAATATGCGTGGACCTTTAAGCATTTGTCATAATGCTTAAGGACATATTGTATGTTGTTCGATAGTGATGATATCATCTTGATCAAATTAAACCTTTCGACATATTATATAGATTATATGATGTTTTTATATCATTATTTAAGGCTTTTTTCTTATATACTATCATTTTTAGCGTGTTGTGTGGTCTTAGGATATATGAACTTTATTTGAGACCGTGTCTTATGCATTAGATGGATTAGGTGGGATTATGTGTGCAAGTCATGTCAAATCATGTGTTATGTACATCATATAAGGCTATGTATATTTTTTAGGCCTTATAGAGTCATATATGCTTTAGGCTAAGTGGGGTAGTTTGATATGGGTTCAAATGGAATTATGAAACTATAATCTTAAGAAATTTATTTGAGATATGATTTCATAATATTAAGACTATAAATTGAGATATGATGTTATGATTTCAAGATTGAAAATTTGAGATATGTGATTTAAATTGAAAATATAAGTGTGATATAATAATATCATGATTGGAAGCTAAGATGTGATGGTGTGACCTCAATAATGGTCATGAATTTGGGGGATGGTTATTGGTTTATATGACATATTTTATACATGTGCTATTTTTTTTTCATAACATCTTAATTACTTAATGGTTGTCTTAGTATGATGTATAATTTTTAGATGTACACATTATAAGCTAATGTAATTGTCTGATATTTTACTAATTTTTGTAATGATTTTGGTAGTTTAACAATGATCGTTGAATAGTAGCCTGTATTAGTTATTAGACCTTAAACTAAATATGTAGATATAAAATTAATTAACTTATGATGATTCTGATACTTATTTTGTGATTATATTTGAGAAATTTAAGTTGCTATGATATCATGGTTATGAAACAACATTCTTATATAATGTACTCATGTTGCAAGTGGTGTGACGATGTAGGTTCTTAAACCTTATGTTCAATGTTATGTATTATTTCCTTATTTGAGATTTTATGTATTTAGGTTGTAATATACATTAGTTGGTGTATGTTCTTACGTGAGTTATGATAGATATTTTATGCATATAATTTTGAGTGTGATACTCTCTCTTTTTTGTGATTAAGTTGCTTTTACTGGTGTTACATACTATTAAATGATTTTTATTTCATGTTGCATGAAAAAGAGATACTTGAAATGTTAAGCGAAATAAGTTAGTTATTGACGACTATTTTAGTTGAGATTAGTGTCAACATTATGATAAAGGGTAATAATGCATTATTTTAATAAGATAATATACCTAATGTTTAATTTGGATTATCAATTTTAATTCTGGATTTTACTATCATTATATGTATAATACTTATCTAATTGAATTATCATATTAATGTTTGATAAGATGTAGTTTTAGTCTTGTTTTTGTGAAGTAACACAAGCGAATTATCCTACGTTGGAAAGAGACAAAAAGTTAGAGTGAATTATATATATTTAAAAGGCCTATAACTCATTGCCTTAAGGTTTTGAGTTGAGATAAAATGTCTTTAGGTTATATATGGAAGCCCACTTAATATGCTCTAAGTTCCCCCTATCTCGCGAACCCCCTCAAAATCCACCACCTAACAAATGGTATCAAAGCCCCAAATTGGTAAGGCCAAAACATAGTCGAAAAAATTTAGGTCAATGTCTCCACCCATTAAAAACCTAATGGCTTCTCATAGATTATAGATTGAGAAGAAGTGATGTAGACAGATAGATTTACGTATGAAGAGGAGATCATTATGAAGTAACATAAGTGAATTATCCAACATTGGAAAGAAACATAGAGTTGGAATAAGTTATATACAATAAAAGTCTCATAATCCATTTCCTTAAGATTTTAGATTGAAATATGGTATCTTTAAGTTGTATATATATGCTCACTTGGTCAATGCTAAGTTACCACCTCACACTTACGCATCAATGACAAGATATCTCGTGTCTTCATTCCATGTGTTTGATACCTAGGTCCAAAAAGGTGGAATTGTGCAAGTGTTAATAAGTCTTGGTCGATGTTTTACATATGAGTCAATATAAAGATGGCATGTTAATAAGAGAATAAGACAAATACTTACAAGTAGAAGAGAAAAATGGTGAATAAATTGTTGAGAGTAGATGAGAGTCGACTTACATTGATGTACATTAATAAAACGTTTTACAAGGGACAAGATTCAAATGTAAGACTAAAGATGATTGATGCAATTAAATAATATTAAATCTGAGATTGTCTAAAGACACTTGAATTTAGCAAGAAATTCAAAAGTATGTAAACCTAGAAGGTTTGATATACAATGAAACATATTGTTCTTGTATTTAATCATGGAACTACTTGACCATACCATTAGTGTAATTGGATGGAACCATGCATGAAGATGGCTCAAGATGGTTAATAAAGACTTATTAAGGCACTTGTATATTTCAAGAGGCAATGATGTGACAACATATAATAAGAATATGGAGTAGTGAGTTTAAAAAGTTGAATACTACCTAACAAAGTGGGAGTCATTCTTCAAGTAATAGAAAAATATTGATATGATATAATGATAAAGTAGGATATGTTATAAGACCATATTCTCCATTATGTTAATGGAATTAGTGGCTTAAGTAGTGTAATTATCTACTAATTTAATGGAGTTAATGGGTAAAGTGGACAATTAGCTTAAAGCATCCTTTCTTATTCATTTTGTTAGAAGAAATACACATTCAATCATCAACTATAAAGAGTTAGAGGGCTTTGGGAGAAAGTTATTTATAAGGACTTTGGATATGGAGTTCTTTTGTTGAGTGTTTTAAGAAGGAGTAACTTGAGTGTCCTTTTATGTTGTTATTTTGTGGGAATATACTTTTTTTATCTTTTGGATACATTGTTATAAACACTTGTATGTTAAAAGTGAGAAAAATAATTAAATATAAGTGTGTATGAGACATTCTACAATTATTCACTGATTACAAAAAATAGATTAATTAAACTTTAATAATTTAAACTTAATTTCCATAGGAGGATTTTTGTGATTTCATTAAATTCCGTTGCATCTAAAAACGTCATTATGACACCATTTATCTATTAAAACCTTTTTGAGTTTCAAAGTTGGCTATATTCATCATCTTAGGTAATCTTTAGTACTCTTTCTTTTTTTCAAGCATGTTGGTCTCAATCTCTTAAACTTCTTTTTTTTAATTTAGGGATATTTTGGTTTAGGACTTTGATTCTTTGAAAATTATTCCTATAATAACATTTGTCACCCCTGCTAATGGATTATCTTCTTTTCAACAAACAACCCCTTGTTGAACCAAAGTGGTTCTAATAATGTATTTTGATGATGACAAAACATTATTATGACTAATGTTTAAGTGTTTGAAATGTTTATAAGATAGGTTGATGGAACCTA
>JAOXYD010142805.1:0-10690 GCA_028565735.1 Pinacopodium congolense
ATAAGATAGGGTCGATTCACAAAAAAACTAAGGTATAAATACTATTTTTAATTTTGTATAAATAAAAATAAAAATCCCTAATGTAATAAAATTAAAATAAATGAAAGTATGACTAAAGAAATGAAAGCAGATAAATATTAAAGCAAAATATAAGGAAGTAAATAACAATACTAACGAAGCGGGTATGACTTCTATTTTTAATTTTAAAAAAATAAAAAATCCTAATTTAATAAAATTAAAATAAACAAAAGTATAACTAAAGAAATGAAAGCATATAAATAATAAATTAAAATATAAAGAAGCAAATGACAATACTAACAAAGCGGGTAGAAGATATTATCGAAACTTCGAGAAGGACAATTGATCATTGAAACCAAATAAATTATGTTCTAATTAAGACGTTAGCATATAAATACAAATGAGTTTTTCCTTCCTAAGTTCCTCTTAAACTAGATAAATTTAAAAAGTTCTGAAAATACCTCTAATTACTTAATAATCTAGAACAAACTCTTTAGATTTAATGACGTAATAGTACTAAGCACTAAGGAACGACTAATCTAAACCACAATCACACAAGGCTAGATTATGTAACTTAGATAATAAAAACTTAGACTAACGATTAAGTTTTACTCACAAAGCCAATAAAGCTATTACTACTTCTAGAATTTGCTAATGATAATTACGTATCAAAAACTTAAACTTACCGTTCAAATTAGAAATTAGAAATAAGGTAATCAAAGCTATAAATAACTCCTAATTCTTGACATTAAAACAAGGTTCTAATTAAATCTAAATTAGAAATACAATATCAATAAAAACTCAATTTTATTCTCACAATCTACTTCTCATTATCCCTTTAATGCTTTCTAACCCTTAAACAATTAGCCATACATATTAAAACCAAACAAAATTAGATGTTTAACTAATGTAATCATGCTATAATAATCAAAACAAGATGGAAAAATTAAATATTCTACTATTAATCAACAATATTCAAGGGTTTAAGCAACAATAATCATCCAAAATCATTAATAATTATAATATAGTATATAAAAATGTGACTACAACTATAAAATCACTAAAACAACTATAACTAAATCTTAATTAAATGCAAAATAACTAAACTAAATAGATTAAACATAAAACAACATGAAAACCTAACTTAAAAAACTAGGAACACGAAGGAAATCAATGGAAAATATATGGAGGCTCTAGGAGGATGAAATCTATTATTCTCTTTTTGTATGAATCCCTTTTATACCTTTTCTAATTAGGGTAAAGATGAGGATTCGTAAAAGTCCTCTTTGTCCTTCTTTTTTTTCGTTTACAATGCATATAATGGTGATCAACAGTTACTCCACGGTAGTTTGTTAAACCACCATTGAAGGTTCTGTATGTAGGACTTCAACGACGATTTTGGAACTTTTAATGATGTCACTGATCAGAAGCTTTAATTGTCATTGATGCTCTAAGATGCATCTTCTCAATCCAAATTTACTGCATCCAAAATCAAAATAGACTCAAATAAGGCACTTTTACATAAAAAATGAGGATGAATTCATATGAAATCACATATCAAAATGTAACATAATTCATCTCTATTAATTCCCCTTACTTTTGAGCTATTTCTTGTTTTCAAGTAATGACTTAAACACTTTACTTAAGACAATTTTGATCAAAAACTAAAAGTTAATTAGATACAACATAATTCAATCAATGCCTTTAATTCAATTAATAAATCTCAACTCCATCATGATCCAAAAACAATCTTATCATAACCAAGGCATAAGTTAGTAAGAAAGTAACCCAATATGCATGATATCAAGTATTCAAGTCATTTCGCATAACTCATCACATAAATCTAGTCAAGGATGTTCAATATAACCAAAAATACAACATAATTTGAATTTAGAGCAATATGTAAAAGTTCACTTACCCTTTTTATGTGAGGAAAAACACCTTATTATGAATGACTCCGATTACTTAATTAGGATACTTCTTTTTAGCTTATTTGAGACATTATCTAGCTTTTTGACACGAAGGTAAACATTTTGTCGTGAATAACCTCCATTACTAAGTTAGATCACCCTCTCAAATGACTACTAATACCACTCATAAACTTTAACCTTTACATTGATTTGAAGTCAGTGGAGTGAAAATTTCTCACTTTATTCATCAATATAAACATTGTTTATACATTTTTAACACATTATTTCAATAATCTTATTTCTAAATGCACATGATAAACCATAAACATACTTAAACACTTAACATCATACATAAGTGCTACTAAAAACACATGTAAACACTCAAAAGAAAAAGAAAAAGAATAAATTTTGAAGTTAGTGATCATTTTAATAGTGGATCAAAGATCACCAAATTTAAAACATCAATTACTTTCAAGTATCATAATTAATAATCAACTAAAATTTAAGATCATTTTAAGATAAAACATTCAAATCATCATCCTTAAAGTCAAAATAACTCAAGTGTAAGAAAATCAAAATTATTTCTCACCCCCGCACTTAAAAGGGATATGGTCCTCAATGTTTCAAAAGCATCATAAAAACATAAAGACATGAGAATAAGAGTACTTCCCTGAAATATGGAGATCGTCTCAACCTTGGTGAGAAAGATTGTAGCTCACTCTTGCGCTTAAAAACAAAATAACCAAAAAGTAATTAAAATACTCAAATATAAATAAACCAAATCTTAAATAGAAAAGAGAAAAACATACAAACTAAAGGATAAGATTAGGGTTCCTCCCAATAAGCACTTATTTAAGATTATTAGCTTGACCTTTATTTATTCGTACCTCATTCAAGATCTAAAGAAACCTTAAGCTACAAATTTGAATGGCACAAACGAATTAGTAAGCTAGCCACATCTAGCCTTAAAACTGACTCACCATTAGAACAATGTAACATAGTCTCAGAGATTTTGAGACTTATAGTCCTATTATCGCACTCTATAGTCTACTAACCTCCATGCACATCAATCATTGTGTGGGATGTTTTCAAAAATAGTGTCCTTAATACAATGAAAAGCTCTTCATCCTGCATATTCACAACATAAAAGTTTATAAAAAATACAAGATCACTAACCTACACTAAGATATCTTTAAAAACTCCCTTATAATAAGGGTTAAACCCATCAGATAAATAAAGAATAACATTGAATAAATTTTAAAAGACCTAACTTAAGAGTTTTAAAAACAAATAAAGGAATTATATTAACTAAAGCTTCTAAGTCTATCATGAATTAATCATATTTCATTCTATTTATTGTGTAAGGAATGAAGAAGATATCAGAATTTGTATATTTGGGTGGTCTCTTTCATCGTAGAGCTGTTGGTACATTTTCCCCTACATTTGCCTTTAAGTCATCATTCTTCTTCTATTTCTACATGCTCCACTCCTTCAAGAACTCTTTAGTAGCCTTATATAGAGGTATAGTCACCTATACTCCATGGAAAATATCAAGGATTGCTTTCTTCTTCTCCTTCTTATCCTCTTACTTATTTTTCCTCACTTTCTTTTCATCCATCTTCACTCGATCCTCCCTCTTTTCCAACTTGATAGAAAAAGAAACTAAAATATGGTTATGAATAACAAATGTTGTATCATATACTTTAGTAGGCATTGCACCTTCCTTCCTTATGAGCCATTTCATTCCCATTTCCAACAATAGCGTGCTCCACCAAAGTTATGAGGTTTGTGACTTTTTATTATGTTGCATTGATTAGGTGACTTTAAAAACTTTAAATGATCTTGAAATGAATTTACTTTGAAAACCAATGAAATTAAGGTAAATGCACCTATCGCAAAAGTAATATAATGGAGTAAATTTAAACTCCGAATGTCAATCCAGTAAGAAAAATTTTGGCTTAATTACTAGATTGATCAGATTACAATTATTTAGGAAAATTCAAACAAATTGATTAAAAATCTAAAAATTGATAAAACTAAACTAACTTGGCTTAAACACTTCGAAAATGATTTTTAATTACTTCTAAAAAATTTTGAAAATTACCAAATGTGTAAATTAGTTAACGATTAGATGATTGATGATATAATTGAGCTTTAAACACATTTAAGGTCAAAGTTCCTTCATAAAATCAAAACAAAGCTATGGTTAAGACTTTGCTTTTTCTCTATCTAATCTTGTCAAAAGTTTGGTTATACTTTAAAATCAAGTAAATGGGATTTAATTTCAAGAAGGTAAGTTCTAGAAGATTGATCTCATATCTCTAACTTTCACAAAAAAAAAATCCAAGTTTGGTCATGCAAGGATTAATTCATGTTGCTAATTGATTTATCTAACAATTTAAGATGATTTCTCATGCTTAACTTGTCTTAAAAACTAATCTTAAGTGGTCAACCCAAAATCAATTCATTTAATCCTTTAATAAAAAAAATACAAAACCTTTAACATATATTTAAGCTCTCTTAAATCATATATACATCCATTCTTAGCAATAAAAGCGATTTAGCCACACATATTGATCAAGACATACAAAACATACAATTTATGCAACATATCTTGATAGATCTATAAAAACAAGCTGAAAAATAAGTTTAAAGTGTACAAAACAGGTTTGTAAGACTTATGGATGTGTCTTATAACTCCTAACTTGATCTGGAATGCAACACAACCTTTCAATCGAATCAAACTTGTAGAAAATTCAAAGAACATACAAGGTTGTAAGCATAAGAATGAGTACTTTAATTAATCCAAAAATAAAAGCATAATGACAAGTAATCTGAGTTAGAAACCCCCTAAGTGTGAGTTATAAACTCATAAATATATTTATACACCAAGTTCAAATGTTTAGAAACTCATAAACAACACTCAAACTCGAAGAACAAAATGTTTGAAGCTAAAAAACTAAGTAAAGACTATGGTGCGAGAAGAAGGATTCTCTCTAACTATGGAAAATCTGATCTCTCCTTCAAATTTGTGTTTCCTTTATGATTTTATTGTTTTTATAGCCGCTGCTGCCTCCCACATGTGCTAGCAGACAAGGCTATTAATTAGAGACACGTCACAGCCCAACCTTAGAGATTTGGAGGTGAAATTGATGATTGCTGCATTCAATGACACCTTACCTCCAATCAACGACACCCTGAGAAACCGTCGTTGATGGTTGAATGTTACACCCTTAAACGTCCCCTGTTCATCCATTAATGTGACCTTGATAGGTTGTCGTTAATGGACATAAATAAGAGAAATTCTTCTAATTTTTGCTCCAATCTTCATCTTCAAGCTTCATCCTACAAATTAAACATAATAACACATAAATTTAATAATTAAACACTAAAATATGGATCATAATTCAAAAAATTAACCATTAAAACTCTATCAATTTGACCCCTAACAATTTCTCCATACTTAAGTACTTGCTTGTTCTCAAGCAAATTAATTCATCATCAATTTTATAATAGGATATAAAAATAGGAAAAATCAATTTAAAATTAATACTGCAATTATTGAAAATGATTTTTTGATCCTTCAATGGTATTGAAGTATACAAATGTTATAAGATTAATGAATCACATCAAATCGAAAATACATTTAAATCATTTTATCATTTTTTAAGCTTCAACCTAAATCTAAAAATCAATTCCACATGTAAAAGGTAAATAAACTGAGTTTAATGCATCAAATTTTTGACACTTCCACATCCTTTAAAGTAAAAATTAATTAATCACCTAATTAGTTAAATTCATAAGCAGATTAGTTGAGAGGTCACTTCAGTATTTTTACGCGAAGGTGAACATTTTGTCGTGAACAACCCCAGTTACTCAATTGTGTTACAGTAACTCAACCAACTATTAGTCCCACTTATAACTTTAAATCTTATATACATATATATTTTTTTTATGATTTTTCATTTTCATTTTCATTTTTTCATTTATTCTTTTTTTTATATACACATACATAAGATAAGAAATCAAAGGAGTGGTTTTACTTACTTATTTAACTAACTAAGTAATTAATGCTAATTTTAATTTTCTTCTTTTTGGGGTTAATTTCGGTTCTTTTTCTTCTTCTTTTTTTAATGATAAAAGTGTTTTAAAAGAAGTTACAAAATTATTCAGGAAGTTACATTTTATATGTGGACTATCATTCTAATCATTAGGTATCTACCTTCCAAATTATGAAATGAATTAAAGACATTAAGTCATTAATAATCAACATTAATCAGATAACATTTCAAATTGCCAAAATAATTAAATTCAAGTGAAAGCATAAATAATAAGAAGGATCAAAATCGAAAAAAATTTTCACAATGTATAGACTGATGAAATTGATGATAAATTAAATTACTATGAAACAAACAAAACTCAAGTATTAATATGATGATATCCCTCTCTCACACTTAAACTAAACATTGTCCTCATTGTGTAAAATAGAAGCTGAAAGTATAATGTAGGAGAGTAGGGAAAGAAATACACCTGTTTGATATAGATTTAAAGATCCAATGGTGTAATGGAACGGACGTGCAGGAAGTGAAATAAAAAGAAAGATAACACAGAAAAATAGCCAAAAGGTACTTCACTTGTATAAATATAGAAGTCAATTACATAAAATAACCAAAATATACTAAAATTAATCAATAGATTTGACAAAAAAATAACATAAACCTACACTACGAAATGGAAACCTATACTACTAAACTAAAACTGAAACAACAAAGTGAATAACCAATTAAAAAGAAGGATCATCAACATCCCTAGAACGTTGATAATTCTCTAGGCTCCTAAATCGGGCAGTCAACTCATCAACCTGATACTGAAGACCATCAAACCGACGAGACATCTCAGAGAATAAGGATGATCAAAACTCTGAAAGATTGGAAGTAAGGCGACCCTCCATGTTAATCAGGTACTGCATCATAGCAACCTGAGGATTGTCCGAAGAGGATGATGGTGCGGCAGAAAGAGAAACACGTGTTGGACTAAGAACACTTGAGTGGAGTCAGATGATGCCTCACCCATCTCAGCTTCAAATGCCTCAGGTACAGGAGCATCTTCATTATCTTTCTTGATCCATCTCCTGCAATGAAAAATAAAGCTTCATTACTTAAGAAGGGCTGCATTGATCATGACCTTAGAAGACGAATCCAAAACCTCCTCTGAATCCAAAGGAATTCCAGCATCCATAATGATCCTCATCAATAAGTAAGGAAAACTAAAATTCTTGGTAGCCTTATTAAGATTCACCATATCCCGCATACCAAGAATAATGAAACCCGATAAAGGTATCACAGGAATGGCACCTAAACCAAATAAGATCTTATGTAGCAAATAGATATAGACAATCCGCATCTCATTCAACCCTTTAACCTGTGGTGTAACACTAGAACTAAGTATGGCAATAATACTGTGCTCATGAATACCTAGGTTAGCAGTGGTGTAACACTTGCTGTTCCTAGTCAATATAAAGCTTCTCTACCAGTTGAAATAGAAAAAGACGGATCCGTATAAATCAAATCGCCATGTAATGGGTCCTTCATCTTAATGTAGATGTCACCCTCATCAGGTACTCCTAACAATGTTGAAATAGAAGCACGAGTGATCAGAATAGGAATACCTCTTACCGAAGATCGAATCTCGATCGTCTCAGAGTCCGCTTTGTCCTTGATGTTCACATAGAACTTACGAACTATGTTAGGGTAAAAGGGCCTTGAGAAAGTGACCACCGTCTCCCATCCGATGCTCCAAAATGATCTCAAGGTCAAATTGAACCTTAATATCCAGATGGATTGGTCGTTCCACAATAAATTTCTTGTTTCGGTGTGACTAGTACCAACTAAAATTATCCACACTCGTGAATCAGGAAGGATTATAGACCATTCTTTTCCTTGGTGGTGCCATTTGAATCAAAATTGTTTAACAGAGACACTGAAATAGGTTAGAGAATTAAAAAATCAGAACATTCTTCCTAAAAATTTTTGGAAGAAAACCACTAATTGTTTTGAAAATTTTCAAAAATTTAATCGTAATGATAAGCTGTAAAATTAGTATCAATGGAAAGCTTATGAAAAATTGAACAGCTGTTAGTTCACATAATGTATCAAGAGTGTTCTAGTATTTTTGGATTGATTTTTAAGCACTTATATTTGTAGTTTGAGCTGAATATTCAATGAGTGCTTAATCTGTCCAGAATTTGTGAATTGCTAATATTGATCATATTGCTTGACCTTATACACGTTTTTGTGTTTGAATTCTGCCATACTAAGTTTGTTTAGGCTTTCAAGGTTGTTATTATTCATTCATATCATTCATTGAAAGCTAAATCTCTTAGTTTAATTGTGCATTGAGTGAAACACTTTTCAAAGTGTAATTGGTTACTTGAATTTGGGGGATTTGAGTTCATTGATTAATTGTGAATTGTATAGGCTACTCTTTGCTTTGAAAAGATTTGGGATAGGTTTCTCTTGACCTTAGAATAAGATTGTGGTTGTTGGGTTGCTCTTGACCCTTGGAATCAAGATTGTAAAGGTTACTCTTTACCTTGAAAAAATTATACTTGTTTTGATTGATTAGTATAGAATCATCCAACAAGTAATTGGAAGGGAGACGTAGCTTATCTTTGGGGTAGCTTGGCAGGGAAAGGAACTCTTCTCATGGATGGACATGTGTCCCACTAATTCACACCTAAAAGACAAAAGTTTAACATTCAGAGAGAAGAAAAACATTGGGGAGGAGCGTAATGAGAGCATGAAAATGTTTTTGGCTTAGTTTTAAGGAGGGACAAGTGTAGCTTAGAAAGGAAGAAGGCAAAACACATAAAGCTTTTAAAAACTTGGCTCAAAATGGCAACACATTACATGGTTGAGAAGCACCTAACCTTAGGAGTTTTCCTTATATATAAATTCAGTAGCTTCATTTTCATGGGGATAGTTTAGCTTAGCTGTCATTCTTCTTCTTTTGTTTAGCTTAGTGGGTTTTGTTTATATTTTCTTGTTATGTTAATTATTGCACTCCTTATTCTTGTTCTAGGTTTTTAATACTAGTTGTTTTTGGTGTTTTTCTTAGTTATAATTCCATTTATGATAAGCTTATGTTTGTAAATTGTATGGAATCTTGTAGTTTTTATTAATATAATTGTGTATGAATTTATATTTATCCCTTTATTTATTATTTCTATTTGTTTATTTTTAGTTTTTTATTTGTTTTAATTAATTTTGTGATGTTAGGCTAGTTTTGTCTTAGGTTGGAAGATATTGATGGAATTTCAGCTTAATAATTGTGAGAATTGATTAGGAATTGGTTGGGTTTTGTGATTTAGGCTATGATTGAATTCAAATTGAGGTAAATTGACAGAAATTAGGGATTAATACTTAGGATTAGTGATTGTAGGTATAATTTCTAGTTCAATTTCTAGGAATGAACTTCTGATACTTAATAGTCCTAGTAATTTTCATAGCTAACAATAGGTTAATTGAATTTGTCAGTTAACTTAATCTACTTAGCCTAGGATTTCAATTCTAAAGTTAAATAGTCCGTTATGTGACTATGGCTTAGGTTAGTCATTCTTTAGCGTGTTAATGTTATCCCACCATTAAATCTAGAGAGCTTGTTTTAGGTTACCGAATAATTAGGGGTAAGTTTTCTATCGTATAGGACTTATCTAAATTGGTGTAACATAAGGTTTGAAAGCTTGTTAAAATTTATAGGCTCACATCATAGACCAATCATAATTTATTTATTTCAAGGATTAATTATAGGTTTGAATCCCTGATATATCTTCTAGCCAGCTTTATTTTATTATCGTTTATCTATTTCATCCTTTTTTTTTGTTCATTAATTGTCTTTATGTATAGTTTTAATGTCTTTGTGTTCAAAGGTTTGTTTTAATTTTCCTTTTCTTTTAGTGCAACTTTAGGAATAGCTTAGAAACACAACCAAGCCTCTGTGGGATTGACTTTGACTTGCCCTAGCTATACAGTTAAGTTAGGTTAGGTATTTTATTATTTATATGCTCACAATGACTCTCTAAATTTTTTACACCACTACTGGGGAGCAAGAGCTTGTGTTTAAGCTATTTCTAGTTTTGTTTATGTTTTTGCTGATCTTAGTCGTCTTATCTTATGTTTGTTTTAGATTCACATCTTTTTTTATTTTAAGATCTTTTAGCGACAATGGATTATTATCAGCGTGTTTTCGAGTTTGATTCTCATTTTTGTTATCCTAATGATGAACTTGATTCTTTTGTTGGTTCCATGTTAGAGCATCATGCGATGAATTTCACACCCTTAGCCATGCAAGTATTGATGGATCAAAAATAACCTAAAGTATCCGAGGTTTGCTTATTTTTTAGTTCTTGTTGAGTTTATTTGGTATCATAAATTATCCTCAAATTAATCAATAAATTCATATGCAATTCCAATTTCAATTCAAATAGAAATCAAGACAACAATGGTGTACCAATCATAAGTAATAAAATAGAGAACATTTAAGATTCCAGAATGTCGAACCCAGAGACATAATGTCAAACCAAACCCCGAGGGAAATTTTATGAATACTAAGGCAATTGGATTACAATTTTCTAAGGAACTCAAGATTAGTGAAACTAAAGGGTTACATAAACTAAAAACACCTAAAAAGCTTCCAAGTTTGCAATTGCACTCTAAGTGATCTAAGGACTACCAATTGATTAATTTGCGAAGGACAAGGTCAGA
>JAOXYD010142816.1:0-37574 GCA_028565735.1 Pinacopodium congolense
ACAAATGGCATCAAAGCTAGCCTTTGGTGCATATATCTACTTATTGTATGTTCTATGATTGTCACTAAAGAGTGGATCCTCCACATCAAAAGATAAGTTAGATTATTATTCACCTTTTTTTATTCATTATTTATAAAGCAGTTATGATAGAAATAATTGAGGTAAAGTATGGAATTGAAAAGTTCAGCGGGCGCAATTTCTCACTGTAGAAGCAAAAGATAAAGGTAATCTTAAGAAAATACGATTTTCTGGATGCTATTAGTGGAACGAGATTGATGGAAATGTTGTAACCAATCTTCACTTAGCACTAGATGATGAAGTATTATCCAATATAGAGGAGAAGAAGATAACAAAAAAGATATAGGATCACTTCACTAATTTTTGCAAAGCCAAATTACTTTACTATAAAATTTTTATAAAAAGGAAACTTTAAGCTTTACGCATATCAAAATCCACTTCGATGAAGGAGTACCTAAACACTTTGAATACTCATTTTTCTCAACTCACAACATTAGGGCACACGATAAAGATAAGTGAACATAAGGAACTTATGCTTCAATGTCTACTAGATTCATATGATCAACATGTCATAAATTTAAAAAATATGGACACTTTAATATATGATGACATCATAGTTGTTATTCTAGAAGAAGAGAGTGTACGCAAGAGTAAGGAAGACAAACTAGCAAATTCACAATAATCTAAGACCTTAGCAATGACAAGAGGAAGACCAATGGAATGTGACTCAAGTGAAAGCCATAATCATGGTAAATAAAAATCCAAGACTAAGAAAATTTTCAAATGCCACAATTATGGCAAGAAAGATCACTTAAAGAAGGATTATTGGAATCTAAATAAAAAGATTTAGTTTCTCAAGGAAATTTTGTAAGCACTACAGATGATGGAAGTGTGATGGTCTGTAAAGCATCGATGACTATTAGAGATAAGAGAAGCTTTGTTAATGTATGACTTCTCAATTCAATAGCTAATTTTCATTTGATCTTTCGAAGAGAATGATTCCATCAGTATGAATCTATCTCCTGGAGATCTGTGTATAGCTACAATGATCAATCTCTAAAGATAGTTAAATTGGTACCATCAAGCTAAAGATATATGATGGGATAACTCAAAGTATTAAAAAAAATGCGATACGTTGAGGTCCTAAAGAATTATTTATTATTTGTAGGATAATTAGATAATCTCGGTTTAAAATTTGAGATTTAGAACAATATCATAAAGGTGAGTAAAGGAGCTCTTGTATTTATGAAAGTAAAGAAGATTGCTGCAAATTTATACATGCTAAAGGGATAAACTTTGCAAGAAGGAAAGGCATTCGTTATAGTGACTAGTATCAGTAAAAAATCTACGATGACATAGCATAAAAAGCTTAGATATATATCAAAATAAGGAACAAAGATACTTGCTGAGAAGAATGTACTTCCATATCTCATAAAGGTTCGCTACTCTTTTGAGAATGTTGCATTGTGAGTACGCAGCTTCAGTTAAAGTTTAAAACATCAAATTTTATAAGAGAAGAAATTTTAGAATTAGTTCACCTTGATGTATGAAAAGCACTAGTTATATGCTTAAGAGGAGCAAATTTCTTTGTATCATTAATTGATAATTATTCTATGAGATGTTGGGTGATTCCTATTAAAAGAAAAGCATATGTGTTTCCAATCTTCAAATTTTACAAGGCTCAAGTAGAACTCGAATCTGAAAAGAAGATCAAGTATTTGCAAATAAATAATAGAAGAGAATATAATGGTAAAGAATTTGATGAATTTTGTAAGCAAAAAGGCATCAAAATTCAATTAGCAGCAACATACACTCTTTAACAAAATGGAGTGGGAGAGCAGATGAATAGAATTATGTTAAAAAGAACAAAAATGATGATGAGAATTGCAAGTTTAAATAAGAAATTCTAAGTAGAAATAATCAAAACCACCTATTATGTAATGAATCGAGCTTCATCGGCTACAATTAAGTCAAAGATGCCAATAAAGATGTAGATTGGTAGGCTGATGGACTATTCAAACCCCCATATATTTGGAAGTCCTATCTATATGATGTTCCTAAAAAACTAGAACACTAAATCGAAAATCTAGAAGATACATATTCTTGGGGTATGTTAACGGCATGAAAGGGTATCTCTTATGGGATTCTACTGCCCATAAGGTTGTTATCAATAAAGATATTATTTTTATGGAAGATAAGGATAAAGAGCAAGCATAAGGAGTTAGCACTTCATAAAAGAATCTAGATATTACAACAATACAAGTGGAAAGAGAAGTTGACTAAAATGATTTTTTTAAGCTACACCAGAGCAT
Organism: Pinacopodium congolense; assembly: GCA_028565735.1. Taxonomy (NCBI): domain Eukaryota; kingdom Viridiplantae; phylum Streptophyta; class Magnoliopsida; order Malpighiales; family Erythroxylaceae; genus Pinacopodium; species Pinacopodium congolense. Next base: position 2,331 of record JAOXYD010142816.1, read on the forward strand.
GAAGAATAAAAGCCAATTGAATCTAATGTTTCAAGCACTCAATAATCAAGTCATAGAAAAAAGTCACCAAACTGGCACTCAAATTATATTATGGAGGGCAATATTGCATATTATCTTTTAACTAAGGATGGTGATCCATCAACTCTTCAAGAAGTAATAAATAGTTTATATGCATTTCAATGGATAATAGCAATGTAAGAAGAAATTGCAACACTTCATAAAAATAAGACATTGAAACTGGGTAACAATTCACTCTAGCTCTCTGTGGGATCGACCCTGACTTTCCATAGCTACTTAGTTAGGTTAGTTAGGTATTTTTAATATTTGGTAGCTTATGACGAGCTCACCAGTAACTATTCACTAGATTCTGAGTCAAATCTCAACCAATAGTCTGGATTCCCAACTTCTAGAAACCTCTATTTCTTCTTGTGCTTACATCATATGGCATAAAAGGAATAACAAAATTTTTAGAGAAACTACTACAAGTTCCCATAGCATTACATGAAAAGCAGTTAAGCTGATCAAGGAGGTTTATCTTTTAGAATTAGATAAGAGCTCTATAACTCATACTATTCTTCTTTAATTTATGATGTAACTAACTTTTTTTATAGGTACAAGTTATAGAATTTTTATGAATAAAGTTGCAACAATAGGAAAGATAGACTAGATAAATCAAATGGCTACTTCACTTATCATTTCAAGTAGGAAAAGCAATAGAAATAGGTTAAACAGTGGAATGGACCATCAAACAAAAAGAGAAGAGATATATTAATCAAATTGGTTGAGACTAGCAAGATTCATTTTTGTTAACCTCGTACCCCCCTCCCAAAAAAAATGGAAAAAGGATTTACCAAACTTTTTTTGGCAATGTTAGTGTAAGATAATAGTTATATCATCTCCTTCTAGCAAACCATTACACTTAAGAGGAAAATTTTCACACATTTAGAAGAAGTAGAGATTTTCCCTTCAATTTCCCTAGATGATAAAAAGGTCAAACATCAAAGAATCCTTTGAATCAAGAGCTTAAAGAATAATATGCCTACCTAGTTCCATCCAAGAGCAGTCAAAGTTTATAATTTAGTACAAGCTTTTCTTTTGATTCTTCTTCTTGGGTATCTAATAAAATTTTCTTTAAGAAATCAGAGGATATAAGGAAATTTATCAAGCGAAAGAAAGAGAAATATGTAAGAAGAAAGGAAAAGAACAAGATGGTGGATCAAGTAAATTTTAAAGAGACAGTCCAAAGTCCTCTTAACAGGGATGGAGCAACTTCTTTAGTACTTAAGTTTATATGATTATGATTGTGTTAGAAAAACTGGATGCTTTCATTTTACTTTAGTTAGCTATCATTAACTTTGAGTAGAATATTCTTTTTCCTAAGTTTAGTTTGTCTTTTATGGATCTTAGCTCTTTGAATTGAAATTTCAATTCTTTTCTATTAATTTACTTCACTTTTCTATCGAAAAAATGGATAAAATGTAATAAAGAACATATCATCAAAACTATGCATATTACTCATTATCATACTTTAATCATTACCATTGTAAAAATTATTATTCAAGAGGGGAGAGTAAAGCATGTTGATACTAAATACAATTACAAAAGAGACCTTATTACAAAAGAAAAATTGGAGCACAAATATTGCAGTAGTCAAGAGCAACTAATAGGGGGTGCATTGCTGTAACTTATTGAGTAGTGCATCAATTAGTAAATCCGCTACTACCAAATTACAATCACAATAACCTTGATCAAGTTCTAACTTGCTCTTCAAGTTTCTTTTCTTCTTTTTCAACAAAATCAAAATTATTCTAATGGCAATTGTCTACCTTGGTTTGCTTGTGCTTAAATCTTATTGACACTATACTTTTGATGTAGAAATAGCATTTAAAAACCTAACTTCCTCTTTTGAACGTAGAAAATAATAACAATATTAAATGGTAATAGAAGAACATAAAAAAATAGTTTCTCATTAAATTTTAAGGTCATAATTTGGAAAAGAATATGCTTTGTGGATGATTTCAAATTTGTTTATGAACCCTCTAAATGAAACATACTAGCCCATTTTAGCTCTATGACATTGTAGTCCTAGAAAACATAGAGTACAAATGTAGCCTTATGTTCTATGATGTTGTCAATATCATCACACGTCCATTTAAGAAGCTAACACCACGAATAACCAATGGAGACTACCTCTATGGTCTTTTGTACTGATTCATTTCTGGAGTAATTCCTAATTTTTGTATTTTTTTAAGTGTATTAGGACATTGATAGAGATTCAAGTTTTAATTCTTCTCTATTATCGAGACATAATATTCGATATATGGTGAATTCTATTGATACTATTGAAGTACTAATAGGCCATAGGTAGTACAACAATGTTGAGTAAATAAGAGCAAAGGGTAACTCACCCATAAGATTCCTTAGATTTAAAATATTTCTTAATAAACTTCCCATATATACCACTGCTAGTTCCTTGTAGCAATTTTATTTTGAAATTTCCACATTTAAATAGACTCTATTCCTCACTTTGTTTCTCTTTCAAATTACATTGAAAAGTTCAATTCTTGACATTATACCACTGCTAGTTCCTTGTAGCAAATTTATTTTGAAATTTCCACATTTAAATAGTCTCTATTCCTCACTTTGTTTCTCTTTTAAATTACATTGAAAAGTTCAATTCTTGACATTATAGTACAATCAAAGAAATTCAGAGGTGCTATGCAATGCCACTGCGACTTATAGGTCTCTTAGATTTGTCATCTGTTGTTTTAATATTCTCTCATCCTACTCTTTTGGCATGCACTTAACTTTTAATATTGCATACTCTAGGTTCTCAAATCATGGCTATCCAAATCTTTCTTTATTTAACTAAGCTCACTGGTATTTGAATAATTATCTACCAATATATATTCCACATTTTGATGTATACTTGGATTGCGTTACTAGAAAAGAAGGGTTTGGTTTAGAACATTTTAAATTACAAAGGAAGCTGCTGGAGCTTACAATAAAGCAGCAATTCTTATAAGTGGACCCATTACGAAACCAACTTTCCAGTCTCTAGCACAAACCAATCTAGTAGTGCTAGGTCTATGTCATCATCGTCTTCTTCTTCGTCTTCTATTGCTTCATTTTGCTCGATCCTCAACGAGAAAATGTGAAAATACTATTACAAGGCTCTTTCTCCTTTTCTAACATGTCTAAGGCTTGACGCTAAGAGTTTTCATATCAAAGTTTGGCATGGCCACTATAAATTTAGTTTGCCTTTCTCTTCATTATCCTCTTTACTTTACAAGTTTAGCTTAATTTAAGTTACATTGATTTATTATTTACAACATATTGTTGCAATTTTCAATTACGTTAGAATTATTTTTAAGGTGAACCTTTAATTAATGAAAGACCTATAAAAATTTGATTATACTTAACTTACCCCCCTTTAGGTGACATATAAGGCCAATAAGGGGTATCAATGACTTATACTATAATTATTTTTAGCAAAATAGTGAGTATAAAGATCATAATATGATATATTTGACTACATTGGTAACATCCCCTAGTAAAGAAGTTCAAAACATTAGTAGAATCATATTTTTTTTAATGAAAATAATTATTTATATTGAAAGAATATGATGAAAAGTTTTTGATGGTCGAAAATATAAATTTATGAAAAATTGTTTCAAATGGACCTTAAGTATTGTGAAAATTGTGGGATATTAAAAAGTACTAAAATCAGAGGAAGAATGGAATAGTAATGATAAGAAATTAATATCTTTGACTAGGGAAGTTGAACATATTCTACTTTGTTTATTAGGATTAAGTGAATCTAATAGAGTTTGTATGTGTGAATCGACTAATGAAATTTGGCATATATTGTAAGTTAGTCATGAAAGTAGCAAACAAGTTAAAGAAGCAAAGAGTGACCATTTGAGAGAAGAAGTGACTCATATGTGCTTTTATGGATAATAATGGTAATGAGGTAACATATTTCTCTAACTCTAATAATGATGATGATTATGACAACATTACATTTAATGAGTTAATTGAGTGTTTAGATTATATGATTTGAAAAAGAAAAAGTTGTTCTTTAAGTATAAGGAAATCATTGAAACTTTCGGATACATACTAGAAAATGAGAAATTAAAATGAAGTACATAACAAGGTAAATTCTAAGAGTATAAATAAGGGTAATGAGAAAAAAAATTGATTGAAAATAATGCATCATTGAGAAAGAAAATATGAAACCTTAAGAATTCCTTGTTAAAATTTACTATAAGAAAAGAAAAGTTAGAATGCATGTTAAGTACTCAAAACGTATCAATGATAAATGTGGTTCAGGATTTTCCTATGGCAATGCACGATCACATAATAAGACCACCATTATTAGAGGAAAGAACTTAGATGATGAACATATACTAAAGCCATATGAACTTATTGCACCTATATTTAGGACTCCATTAAAAGGAAAATATCATGCATGCATGTATGGTCCCAAGGCTAGATCCAGAAATGCAACTCATCAAGTTAGACATAATGCCTATATTAAGATCCACTATCATTTACATTCACCTAGGGCTCATTACCATATGAGAACTTATAATGAAAGACTTAAGGATACATATTGACATACATATAAGACTTATTATAATTCACCTATTATTTTTTAGTTTTGTAGGAACTTTGGTTACATTGAGTTTTTGTTATGTTAAATAAAATTTGTCAAACAAGTCTTCAAGATGTTGGAACGAAAAAAAAAAAAACTAACCCTAAGGACCCATACTAATATGGGTATATAAAACACATTGATTTCCCTATTTTGCAAGTTAATATTAAACTGGATTAGTGGATAGCAATTAAGGATTAGACAATGGGATCTATAGGAATTAATTTGAAAAGAAAAATAACTAAAACTTATTGCTAAACCAAATGAGTAAGTAAATGAAGTGATTTTGGTGATACATAAAGGAGGTATACTTTTACATTAATAAAATTGAAAATATTGCCCGAGAATACATGTTTTTAAAAGGAAATATTGTTCCATATTTATAAGGGTAGAAATATGAATTGATCATTGAAATTAAGGCTTGAAAATTGCTATAGGATGTTACTTATGACTAAGAGAAGCATTAATCATAATTGATGAAGTTCTATTTGATTAGAGACTATTCTAATACATATTATGAACCTTGTATGTATTACTATTTTAATTTTTATGCTTGGGAGCTTTTCTAGAAAGGAGTATGTAATTTTAGGTCATATTAGTCGATCAATATAGGCTTGTGATTAACTAGTGTAGCTAGAAAACCTTCATAGTTAGTTTATTATGACACTTGTTAAAGAGCTGATCAATTAATTCACATTGATTAAGAACTTATCTAATGATTTTTTACTTTTTGATGGGTCTCTAATGACACTACTAGTTGTGATTCTCCTCTATTGGCATCTAGTCTCCATTTCCTTTATCAATCTGCCACAATTCATCAATTTTGTTTTGGGGTAAACCTTGATCCCCTTCCGTAATTAGGGATTTTTAAACTTCGTGAATTTTTCATATAATTGTTAATTAATTAGAGTTTAATGCAATATTTCTAAACATTTTGAAGGATCAATTTCAAAATATTTCATTTAGATTGCTTCAATTTTAGATTTTCAATAACATAGGGTTTCATAATTAGGGATTTTATTTTTTCTAGTAAATTCTTCAAATTGTCTTTAAATATTTTTTTTATAAAATTAAATGTAAAATTAAAATTTTTAAATCTTTAATTGTATCTAGTTGAACTTGATTTTGATTTCCTTAATCTAGGTTTTTAAGATTTAGAGCTTTTTTAAAATTAAAATAAATTATGACTTTTGTTAAATTGATATTTTAAAAAATGCAATTAGCAACTTGTTTGAACTACCCCAACATTCAATTTTGATTGAATTTACATATTTGAACTCATGCTCATTTTTTAACTTAGGAGCATTATTTTTGATAAATTTCTGTATAAGCATTAATTGTCATGAAATTAAATTAAAATTAAAGTAGATGGATTTGGAACTTAGATTTCGTGATGTTTTTGATACTTATGCATAATCATACTCTTAAAACGTTTTTAGGTCGCTCCATTCTCATATATTCTATCTCATATATTTCTTATTTCATCCATCATGTTAGGATTAGAGGAGGTAATTCCACATCTATAGAGCCCTATAGGTTCTTCCCATTAGTTTAAATCCTCTACTAGGGTTCCTTAACATCCAATCCAATTCCAAGATAAGGATGAATACTTTGATACTGACTCTGCTTGATTTGTTGATTATGTGACTAGAGAACTCCATGAAAATTGAGTAATTTCCCTTACTTATTTAGAACACTTTAATGAGTATAAACTTGTTCAGTTCTTCATTGCTCAAGGATGGGAAACCTTGCTCACTTAATCATGAACAATTAGTCTTACAAATATATATTTATTCTTTTGTGATCTTAGAGAGCAACTTATAGGAAATGAATATCATATTTTCTACAAAGTCCATAGTGTTAGAATTTTTCTTTCTAGAAACATTATCAATGAGATCCTTGGCATCAAAACAACCCCTTATTATTCTTCTTATGATTACCTTACCAAGCACAGTACTAATTCTTATTCCATACCAACCCAAGTCTAAATTATTTTTAAGCTGGCTAGAAAGGAGGGAATAACTTATAAACTAAGTGGTACTTGAGAGCTTAATGGCATTCCTTGTTTTCATCATTTTTGTATCAAATACAAATTTCTTTCTTTTATTGTCCACTTCACTTTTATAGGCTTAAATGATCTTTGATTTCTATCTACCTTGATAATGGAGGAGAAAATTCACTTTAGTGGGTTTATTTTGAGCAATATGATTCACTTTGTTAGATCTAAAAAATGGAACCAAAATATCTCGTATACCATATCCTAGGTATCATCTTTTAACATTTCATGTTGCATTCTTCAAAGATGAATTTAAGTTCCATTCTTTCTTTTATCAATCAACTATAAGTTGTAGGGAGTTTCAAGTAGTTGATGGTCAAATGAATCAACTTCATTAGTGCCAGTGATGATTTGTGCCTTCACTTACTCACTTTATCGATGGTGATGTCACATCTATTTAGAGCCACACACTTATATTATCTATTGACGTTACATCTTTTTAACCTCCTCTAGATCCTATTTCAACACCTTTGGATCTTAATTCAATGTCTTGTTTGACTGTTATTGAGTCCTATATCACTCTACTCAACTACAAGTTGGACTCATTTTGAGATATATTGATGCATTGGCATGACATGATTGACACACTATTTAGGGAGTTGTTCAAGTTGCTTTACTCTCATCTTCCTTATCCTAGTTAATAATTTTTTTTATTTTATTTAATAAGAGAGAGTTTAGCATACATTAGATTATTTGTATAAGAGGAGTATTTATATGTATTTTAGATGTTAATGATTTCGTATATTAGATACATGTTTATGATCTTAACTTCTCATACTTAGATTATGGATATTGATAACTTTATATATTGGACTTATTTTTATGATATTTATTTTTCATTATTAGAATTTTCAATTTATGATGTTATATTTAATTATGTGTTGCTATCTTTATTTTAGGATATATTATTGAAAGCTAATAGGATTCTTGATAAATTGATTATTTAACATTCACAAATAGCTTTTTGATTATTCTAAAAAGGGGGAGAAGATATGTGATATTAATTTCATTTATGCATGGAGAGTATTTTTTATTGATGAATATTTATATAATACATGAATTTAGGGAGGATTTTGATATTGATGATGTCTTTGATATTGTTGATGTCTTGATTTTGAAGACATTTTTTATTTTGATGATGCTTTTTATTGAATTAATGAGGTTCCAATAATTGGTTTTGATGATGAAAAAACATTTTTGTTATAAGTAATTTAGTTTTGTGTATTGAAAAGATAGGTAAATGTAAGATGTTGGAGTTTACATGTGTATGTAGCCTAACATTAGTGTTTCAAGTGAAGAAAACAATAATGGTTAGGCAAGCATTAACGAGAAGATCAAGAATAAAGATCAAGACCAAGAGTCTTAGACTTGTTTTTTTGTTTGCAAGTCATGCCTTGATCCTACCAATGCTTAAAGGGCTCAACATTTGCATGATTATTTGCATTTAGAAGTTAAAACAAATGTCTTAATGTTTGAATTTAGATCATTTGCATAATAGGATTGGTTTAAATTTTTTCAAATAAGAGAAAATTAGGTATTAAGAGTAAATGTAATGAATTTTTTTAAAAAAAATTCTCTTATTATGTCAAAGTGTTTGAAGTCTATTTGAAGTTTTGCAGTTGATTGAGTCAAGGTTTTGGTACGAACTTTGGTTTTGAGGATTTTAGGAAAAGGTTGAAATGCTTTAGAAAATTTTTTGAACTTATTTGAAGTCGTTTAAAATTGTTTGAATAAGGTTGAGTCAAGTTTTTGTGTGAAAATTAAGTTTTAAGATATTATAGAAGTTTAGGTAAAGTTTGAAAAGTTTTTGAAGTTTGGGAAACTTTGAAAGTTTATTTGAAATGAAAAATCTCCATAACAAAGACATTTTTATGTTTAAGTTTAATCAAAATGTTTGATATCTAAAAGAAACTTTGAGAAGTTTAAGAAGTTGTATGAATTGGTTTTAAAGTAAAAAAAATTGAAAGATTGAAAATTTTGGAAAAAGTTTTCAAGTTGTTTAAAGTGAAAATTCTCCATAAAAAGAAATTTTTTTTGTGTTTATTTTAACAGGTCTCGGTATTTAAAATCCTTTAAGGATTGATTTTAAACATTTCTGAATTGTTTTTGGAATGAAAGAAATGATTTTGGTATGTTTATGAATGGCTTAGAGTTAGTTTTGAAATAAAAGTTTCAAAATGAGCTTAAACTTGTATGGATTAAGACATTTTGAGTTTTTTGATTTAATTTAAAAGCCCTGATCAACAAAAAACTTTGTAGGAAATTTTTTTAAAACTTTTGTGAGTGAAGTTTTGGATATTTAAGAGTTTTTTGGTATAGATTTGAAGGTTTGTACAATGCCTTAATGGTGGTTCATAATGGCTAATGTAAGGGGTCGTTATACCTCACATTGTAGTGCTATTTTGGGCCACAGTTATGCTTGATTAGGAGAACAATGGCTACATTATTCTACTGTCATTTGTAGTTTGAGTTTTGCTGAAGAAAACACTATAGTGTCAGTGAACATTATAATAGTTAGTTTAACCACTTTTTGTTGTGTATAATGACTAGTTTAAGCTATTAATGGCATGTTAAGCTTAAGAAACTTATAAGTAGGTGTTACAAGGGTTTTAGAATAATCTTTATGTAGTATTTATGCATATTTGCTCTTTACCTACATAAAGAAATATTTGTAATGGGTTCCTCTTCACCTATTTGAAAGAAGATTATGTTAGATTACTCTTTAAATGTAAGTAGGATTGTTGGATTGCTCATCACTCCCTTTTTGAAAATAAGATATTGTTAGGGTTTCTCTTTATCTTAAAGAATATAGTGAAAATCCAAAAAAGTTGTTGGGAGTAGACGTAGGCTAAGGATTGCTTAGTCGAATCATTATAAAATTTTTTATGTATCCATTGTTTCCCTTAAATCTTTAAATTTATGCATATTGTATTTGATTTTTAATTGGTTGAATTTGTTATATTGTATTAATTTGGCATATCATCATATTTAGGTTGAATCTCAATTTAAAGATTTCATCTCCACATAAATTGGTTTAGGTGGTTTAAAACTTACTTTATAAATTTTTTAAAAACCCAATTCACCCCCTCTTAGGTACCATAAGGCTTATATTTTTTATATTGTTGAAATTTTGACTTTGATGATGTTTTTAATCTTGATAGTATTATTAATTTTTATGATTTTCGTTGTTTGATATTATGCTATTTTTTGCTTTACAAAAACCGGGATAAGTTAAGTGATATTTGATTAAGGGGAAGCAATATGGTCTATTAAGTATATGATTATCATTTTATGTTTCCCTAATATTACATAGTTTTGTCATCACAAAAGGTGGAGATTATTAAACCAAAGAAAGCTCCAACCTATGTTTTAATGATAATGAAACATCTTTATTACCAATAATTTGTTATTTTTGATGTATTAGAAAGATAAGAATGAGAAAAGAGTGCAAAGTTATCAAAATTGGAACACTGGAGCTAAAGTGATGATATATGAAGATCAACTTATACAATGAAGGTTCAAGAACCACGATAGCAAATTTGATTAGTTTATCTCATGTAATCTTTGATTTAAACCTTATTTTGGTCCTCACAAAGTTTTTAAGGGCTTAACTCATGTATATGAATTCGTACTTAAGTATTTTACATATAATTTTCATACTCAAGAAGAATGTTTTGGAGAAGTTTTAAAGAATTCCCCTTCATACATTAAAATGATTTTAGGGAAATTTTTTGAAGTGTATGTGAGTCAAGTTTTGTTGAAAAGAATTATTTGGATGTGTTTTAATATGTTAGGAAAAGGTTTGAAAATGTTAAAAACTATCTTCTTAAGGGTTTAGTTGACCAGTGCCTAGGGATTAATTGATTAATGTGAATTTCTATTGAAGACTAGTAGACCAGTATATCATATTTTAATAGATTTTGTGGATTTGGTTTAAAAGAAAATAATACATTAAATGATGGTATAAATGACACCACTCCGCTAGATTGTTCGATTAGTATTGTTCAGTGCTCGACTAATTTATAAGACTAGTTGACCATTACATTGCGGTGATCACCTATCAATAGGTTTGTTGGAGTGTGGGTAAAGTATCCCATTTAATCTAAAAGCAATCAAGATCATTGTAATGTTTAGAAGTGATAATTTAAGTGGTTTTTTAGTGTGGTGTTAAGGCCTTTGGTGCATTCATCACTGGTTTTGTTTGTGACCCCTCATAAACACTTTAAGGATTGTTTGTTATAGCTTTCATTTTTTATTTTGGTTTTATGTTTTTCTAAACACAAAAATCGAAACAAAAAACAATACAAAAACTGAAAAAAAAATACTAATAAGCACAAAAATCGAAAAAATAGCGCCAAAACAAAAAAACCACAAAACCAATACAAAAATACAAAAATCACAACCAAAAACTAAAATTAAAAACAATACCAACCGACCCCTTAGTTGAGCAAAGTAAGATACTTTGAGTTCTTTTATTTTTTTGGGTCTTGTTCAGATTATTGAGTTGCAAGGATTACTCTTTACTTATGAAAAGGAAGATTGTTTAGATGTAAAGGTTACTCTTTACTAATGACAGAAGATTGTTGAATAAAAGTTACTCTTCACCAGTGAAGAAAGATTATAGTAAAATTTATAACAAGTAATTAGAGCATAGATGCAGGCGAGATTTGTGTACCAAATCACTACAAAATTAATTTGCCTTTCTCTTATTGATCCTCTTTATTTTACAAGTTTTTAAATTTAAATTATATTGATTTATTAATTGCAACATATTGTTATAATTTTCCATTATATTAGAATTATTTTTACGATGAATCTTTAATTAGTTAAGGACTTGGAAAATTTTATCTTCCTTCTCTTTTAATGTTGCTCATTTCTTTTTGATAAGGTAAATTTAATTGTTTACTTTCTTTTTGTGTGAAAAATTTTAAACATAAGGAATTTAATGAAGGTGAGTTAAATTATTCAAATTGACTATCAGGCAAATAATTTGATACATTTTTGTATGAACTTAGAATTCTTGCTAAAGTTTGTATAACAAAGTTAATTGTACAAAATATAGTTAATTTATGTATATCATGACATCAAGCATAAAAGTTAAATGAATAATGCTCAATGAAATTTATACTAATATATATCTATATATGATATATAGATTTATTTATCCTTCTTTAGTCATTATACAACCAACATTAATGTTTCGTAAGATGTAGTTTTACCAAAGCACTGAAAGGTAAAATTGAAGGTTTCTTTAAGGCTAGATATACGTAAGAACTAAATAAACAATTGCACTAGCTATAACATTAAAAGGCCATTAACAAAACATGAATTTAATTTTTTTGGGAAATATTTTGTGAAGTCTATGATTCTATATGGTACCATGTGTTTATATGTTCATTAACTTATTACCTATTTTCGATAGATTACATTAAGGTCTGTATAACCAAATTAATGAATATGCTACATTTTAATTCACTTTAGACATTTTTTTAAATCTTTTGTTACATAAATTACCTGAATATGCATAAACTAATTAATTAATATGCTGCATTATAATTCATATATGATATGATCTATGTTTTATTTATATGAGGGGAAAAGGCTCATATAAATTCTAAAGTTTTCAATTAAATATGGGTCAACCCTTAAAGTTTTAAATCATTAAGGTTAAAGCTTAATGTTTTAAAAATTTTCAAAAAGAATCTTAATGTTTATAAAACGTTAAAATCTAAACCTAAACACATAGCCATCGTTAATTGATTAGTTAAGTGCAGGTGGCATTGCCTACGTGTCATTTTTTCTTTCAAAATTTGTGTTATGGGTCCCACATTGCTAATTGTGTGCCATACAGGTAACATGGGACTTACAGTAAAATCACAATCCTCCCCTCCACCCCAATCTTAAACTACATCATTGAATCCTTAGTCTTCAATAATCTTCTTCTCCCTGACCCCTTTACTGGTCATCTAGTGTTCTCTTTCAAAACATATTCTTCTTATGACTTTACCAAAATAGTTGGCATCTTGTTATTCTTCTCCCCTCTACTGATGTCTCAGTGTTGTCTCCCTCCCTCATCATCTACAACCTATAATTTTCCAATAAGTTGCTAACCTTAAGGGTTAATTTGATTATGAAATGAAAGATAGAATAACTAGAAAATTTTGCTCTCTCCCTACTATGAGTCTTGTCTCTTTTGTTCTCTTCTTTCATGGCTTATTATGTATAATTTTGTTTCATGGCTCTTACATCCTCTTCTTATGTTATCTTATTCTATATAATTGTTGGTTCCTGCTATAACATATTATTTAATTTAAACAATGAAAAAAAGGATAATCTCTTGGTTTGCATTAAGAAAATACCGTGGAAGCTGAGTTTGGAGTTAATCTAGAAAGATCCAAAACAGCTTGGAGGATGGGGTTTAAGCGATTAAACTAGTTTATGTGTGTATCTAGCAATCATCCTTTATTAAAGTTGATTTTGGTTTGTAAATATCATATAAATAGTAATTAGGATCTCGATATTGTAAGACTAGTCAGGGAAAAATCTACAGGGTTAAGTTTTGCCTTCTACAAGACTTGTTAGTAAAAGCTTTTGAACTTTGCCCCTTATTCTAGTCACTGTTAGTAGGCGTTTTTAGTACTTGTTAGGTAAGGTGTTGGTTTCATTAGCTAGTTTTTCAGATCTAGTAATTCCTTTCATTGCCATGACTTGCAAGCACTGCAATCATGAATGTCATTTTTTTCAACTTGTAAGCCATGATGCACACAAAGCATTGTAGTTAAATTCTTCTAACTTTATGTATGTTATCATAAAGTATAATGATTACTACTCATCAAGGTTTTAATATACCAAATTAATAACTAATCTCCTAAATTAGTTGTTATACTAATTATGTGCTAATATAGTTCTTATTAAGAAATTCAAGGAAAAAAGCATTCAAAATAAAATCTAGAACATTCATGTAGTTTATTTTCAAATATTTCCAACCTGAAAATTCAAATTGGAAAATACCTTATGCTAAAAGGGAATACTATAGTTTTTATAGGGCAAGTTGTAGAGCTTGCAAAAGTGGAACACAAATATTTATGCTTTCACTATAAATTTCTATTTTATTATTCCATATCATCAATCTTAATTTTTTTATAACATAAAGGTTATTTTCCAATCTTGTTATTGGTTCATAACCTTAATCTTGTTTCATAATAGATGGAAATGATTAAGCAAATGATCAATCATATAGCTAGGTGGATAACTAGCAGTAACTGTAGTTTGCTTACATGCTTTTACATTAGGTTGCTTGAAGTGGAGATTTATTAGCTAATTCTTATTATTGTTTCAAGCATGCTTTAGCTCTAGCTTTAAGGGAACACATAGATGATTTCATTCAATGATATGAACCACTTACTTAAAGGGACCATTTAATAACCTAGAAATTTTATTGTTCATTATAGCTTTACATGTTTCATTTCCTTACACATGTTTCATATATAAGAAGTTATATATGGAATCATCATCATGAACTTCTAGATCATTAAATTCAAAAGCTCATTATGGAGTTTTCTATTACATAGTAAATGCCCTATTAAAGACTTTATAATCTAATCATAATATGGGGAGGAGAGATTTCAGGTGTATCAATTTCTAGTAAGTAAGTTTAAGTTTAACCATGAATCTTAAAATGTTGTGTTTATTGCATAATGCGTTATCTAATATATCTACATGTTTGGAAATGTGACTTTTTCAAGTGTTTTTACTACAAATTTACTACTAGGGATGTTGAAGTGATTAAGAAGTTAAAGTAAAAAATAGCTATATCAAAGAGGGAGGATGAAATGAGGACAAGTGCAGTAGAATAAGATGAATTAAAGTTGTTAAATGCCAACATTAATATGTTAAAGAAAGAAAACAAAAGAGTTAAAGATCATGATAACATGTACTATAATAGGATTTATTATACTATTTAGCTGTTTCATACATAATTATTGACATCTATGATAAGAAATGAATTGAGATTTGCAATGAATTTTATAATAACTATTGTACTTATCGTATTGTTTGGTTATATTAAATGGAAACTAGTTATTACAAATTCGTTTCATATGAAAAGGATATATTTTTCAACATGTAAATTGAAACATTAACATTAAATTAATCCTTTTCTTGTTTCAACACTAAAATATTATGTACAAATACATCGTGTATACCTAAAATATACATCTATTCCTAAAAAAAGTTAATTTCATGACATTTGTAATGTCTAATTCTAAATGGCATTGCTTCTGTTATGTGAACTAGATTGAGAAATTAGATCTAGAGATGTTTGACTATCCCCTACCAATGATGCTCTCTCTCTCTCTCTCTCTTTTTAGCTTAAAATTATTGAGAAGTGGTCCTTAAATTCCCTTTAAATTTAATCCCCTTTGGTTCAAATACCAACTTGAACGTATGTGGATTAAATTCTTTAAGCCTCCATTTACTTACATGCATGGAGCTACCAACCTAGACTCATAACAAATTAAGTTATTCCTAAATACGTAATATTAAATTTATATGGTACTGTACAAAACTTACAATATTGCTCTATTGACTAGGTATAACAATATTTTTAACAATGTAGCTTCCAATAACCTATATTAAACCAAAAAGCAAAAGATATATAACTTAAATGAAATTATTTCATAAAAATGCATTAAATAATCAAGAAATAATATATATACTTGTGAATGTGCCTTAAGTGCTAAGAAAGAAGCTATATGATACTCTACATTACGCATATACAATATATTCAACATACATTGATAAATATAATAGACAATTTGATAAATTCATCAAACTGTTTTAATATATAAATGGATACATGCATCTATAGATATTACTATTTGGCCATCTTTACTACATTTTCTTGTATTATGACTAGTATTACTTTGAGACAACTTGTTTGGGTTAGTTACCTTCTTCAGCCCGTTATTGGTTTTCTTTCTTGTTTTTTTAGGTCTCCCTCATATTACCCTTTTAGCCGGTGGATGTATTTATTCAATGTCAGCAACAAGTAAAAAAAAAATGGCACCCCTCACAGGTTGTAACATGTGCTGATACACACTCTACAGTCGATCTTTTTTTGTAGAAATTATCTATAAATCTTACAACCCTTTGCTTTAAATGGTTGTTAACACTTATGGCATATTTATATGGATATCTATAAAAATCCCATGCCCTAAAACTATATGTATGATCTCTAAAAATCATGACAGTATGTGTTCCATCACCCTTTAACACTTACATATGCCCCATATCTATTCCATATTATTCTCTATTGTATAGTTTCTTTTTAGTTCTTCTTTATTTTTTTTATAATTGATTATGTAATATCTATTTTTCACCTCATATGCAAATTGTTTTCTATTGGTATGTCTTCTTATCACCATAATTTTCATCACCATAATTCTTATTGTTTCAAGCATGCTAATGATTAGTCTTTCTCTGGTTGGTAATATCCAACTATTGAAAGTTTCGCACATATTGTTGTCAACTACTAAGCACTTTAATTCAAAGGACTGGTAACATCTAGCCCATCTTTCTTTTGGATATTCAAGTAAAACTGTCACATATCTAGTTTTGATTTTATCAGTTCTTTTCAATTACTCATTGAAGTCTTCTACAAATGTTGACCATGCATAATTCTAAAATTTTCTTTGCACGTCCTTCCCTTTATAATTATCATGCTAGTTATAATGAATATTGTTTACACACATTCAATATGTAATGTTTGATAGAGGTTCTTCTATAATTCTTATCAATCCCCATAATAATTAAATACTAAAAGAGTCATTATAAGCGATTTAGAATAAATTATTAAGTGGTATTTATATTGTCTTTTTTTTATATAAGAAAGCAGCTTTGTATTAATAAAATAACAGGTTTATATATAAGGAGGAATAAATCCTCTTTAATCTGTTACCAGACCAAAGCTAAAAAAAGAAAAGAAAAAAGAAAAAAGAAAATCGTGCTATTATAGGCAACAAGTAAGGAAAATATAAGGCAAAAATGGATGCTCACTTTTTTAAACTTACATAGCCATATATCAACATGAGTTAACATAAAAAGAGACAAAGTAATTTATAAATAGATATGATAGAGAGTATGATAAAAAATTGCTAATAAGGCCAATTTAGTAACTTTAAGAAGTGGGTTCATCCTTTTCTTTCAAAAGGGGCCTTGGATAGTATCCTCTGGCCACTTCTTCTTAATTTTTGGTTACTCTTTTTATTGATGATGCTTTCCTAACCCTTTTGTTAACCTGATCAAAGCCTCCTTTTATTGAAGAGGCCTGTTGCCAGAAGGTCCTAAAGATGGTGAATTTAGAGGGAACTTAGGTTCCAAGCTATCAATTAGGTCTAACTAACTTCGGCCTTCCTCTTTTGTTCTCTTTATAATGATCTTCTTAAAGTTTTGAAATGTTGAATCACTTGATGAGAGGTTGTCTAAGTTCTTCTCTACTTCTTGAATGGTGTACTATGTTCAGTTGGGCATGATTTCTTTGTAATCTTCCTTTTTTCTATTGCAATTAGTGATAAATTAAAATTTTTTATTGTCCACTTGAATGCCTGATTTCTTGAATTTCTCTATTTTACAACTTGGTTGGACATCCTCAAGAAGATAAATAACACAATTCCTAAATAATTTCTGTCTCAATGGTCTAGGGCCTCTTTGGAAAGGAAGCTCTCCTTTTGTACTTTTACATGGGTCTATAATGTTCTTTCCTTTTACTTTATTTCTTGTCGATAATACTGTATCAAGCTTAACTTGTCTAAAACCTACAAAAGAAATGTTAGTAGAAAATAAAAAGAAAGTAAAGGGTTTAAAAATCATTTATTATAGTGCTTGAAATTTCAAAGATCAAGCAGACCACTTTTTGTAATTTTGTTTCTAAAATCTATAGATAAATATTTAAAGGTTTATTTGTTTATTTCTTTCCATAAGATGTTAATACAAGTGGGGAAGGCAGTTTTGATTAAGTCAAGGGATGAGGGGTTGATATTAGGGGAGGTTTGGTACCATCTAAAGATAGTTTCCATGGATGAGAGGTTATGGGTGTAGTTAATGTGGAAGTGGTTTAATACTACATTCCAAATTAATCTAAAATGTTGGCAATAAAAAAATAGGTGGGAATGGGCTTTTAAGCCTACCATGCAAAGGGAGAGAAAATATGGGGAGATCGTATAGGACATTTTATCCCTTAATTGAATCCTATTTAAGAAGGCTAACCATAGTACCTCAGAATGGTTTTTTATGCCAAACTAATTGGGTCTAAGGTAAGGATACATTAACAGATCTTAGGCATTTATAGGCTAAGGCATTGATATAATATTTAGAGGCATGAGGTAACCATTCCAATTTGTCCTCATTTAAAATGTTAGGGGGATAAGTAAGGGGTAAGAAGAAAGGGATCTAATCAAATCATTGTTAGTGAATTCCTAGATCCAACTATTGTCATTGATAACACCTACGACCTTTATACCCATAGGGAGGTCAAAGCTGTTTAGAAATCTTGCAAAATACCCATTGGATTCTAAAGATCTTACCAAAGAGAAGTAGACAATAATCCATTTTCCACCTTAATCCTGAATTGATTTCCAAGGATTTGCTTACTTGCAGGATTTTTCTTTAACTCCATGTACTTCTATTTTTTATTTTGGCATTATAAAAACTTTTCCACTTAAGAATGACTTTGTGTACCTATTTAACCTAAAGAGCTTCAATATCATTAAAGAGAATCTAGATCCATTTTCCTTATAGAACTTTATTATAGTTCTTAAGGTGTGAGATACCTAATCCCCTTCCCTTTTTTGTTTTACAAAGGTCTTCCTATTTAACCTTAGAACCGTGGTATTTGTTGGTTGATCTAGACCAAGGAAAGTTCTTAAGTTTGCTTTGTATGTCCTTAAGGATTGAAGAAGGCAAAAGAAAGTGAGTAGATCAATAAACTGTGAAACTAAAGAGAATGGAGATGACTAATTGGAGTTTACAAGTATAGATAAGAACCTATTAGTCTAAGAATTTACTATATTCTTTATTTTCCAAAAGAGAGTTTTATAATCTATTTTTAAGAGTTTGCCAGAAAGTAGGGATATACCAAGATATTTAATAGATAATTTCCCTTTTCAAATACCAACGAATCTAGTTATTTCACCCTGCATCACTTTGCTAAAATCGAAACTTGATAAAAATATTTGGCTTTTATATTGGTTTATATTAACGGTAAAGAGATTAGACAAGAGGTAAGATCTTCAAAAAGGGCATTTATAGACAATATGTTTGCCTTGCAAAATAGGAGAAGGTTGTCAACAAAGAGAAGATGAGACAATTTAAAGTCAGATCATTTCCAATGAAAATTGAAGTATTGACTAGCAGAAGTTTTTTGGTTTAAAATTTGGTTAATTACCTCTTGTTAATGATAAATAAATAGGGAGAGAAGGGGCCTCCCTGCATCAACTTTAATTTTTTGTTTCATAACTTTGAGGGAGTGCCATTAATAAGTATAGAAAAGGAAGTAAAAGTTATACACTTCCTAATCTAGCCTATAAAGGCTATTGGAAAACCAAAAACTTCCAAAACATTGAGAACAAAATTCCATTAGATTAAGTCATAAGCCTTTTTCAAGTCAATTTTGAAAGCATGTCTATCATACCCATTATTCAGATGATAGTTTTCAAGGATTTCATGTACTATAAAGATAATATCACCTATCCTTTTAGCATTAACAAAGCCATATTGATTATTACTAATGATGAAAGGCAAGGTCTTCTTTAGCCTATTGGCTATCACTTTAGAATTGACTTTATAAATCATATTACGTCAAGATATAGGGCAAAACTTAGTATCCTTAGTAAGGTTAGTGTACTTAGGGATTATAGTTATGAAGGTATAGTTGATATCTTCAAAATTAAACTTGATGAAAAAAAAATTTTGGATGGTTTTGGTGATGTCCTCATTGACAATTTACTAGGCATTAAATCCATTTATACCTAGAGCTCTATTAGAGTTGAAAGAAAAGAACACTTCTTTTATCTCCTGAGTTAAGACTTGAGAGGTTAAGGAAGAAATACAACTCCTTATGATAGTCTTGTTAATGAAGGGTTTAAAAGAGTGCAAAATTTACTCATTTGAATTGTTTTTTCCTAAGGTAGTTTGAAAGAACTGTAAGAATTGCTCTTGGATTTCTTCAAAATAGAAGGTTCTATACCTATTAGCATCAACTATAAAGTGGATGTTGCTTATATTCCTATTTTTACAAATGGCATTATAAAGGAACCTAGAGTTTCTATCACCTTCCTTTTAGCCATATGATTTTAGAAGATTTTTTTAGACATGTCTTGATCACTAAGGCAAAATAGAGCAGATGAATGGAATTTTTCACCTTCTATAGGAGGGTAGAGTTATTAGGATCATTTATTAAGTAAGTTTGGATACAATCTAGCTCAAATCTATAGGTCTCTACTGTAACATTAACATCTCCTAGTTCCCTACTGTTAAAGGCTTTAAGAGCCCTTTTAATCATTATGAGTATAAATAACACTTTGAACATAGGAGAGTCTATGATAGGACTAGATCATGATTGCTCGACCACTTGAAGGAAATTTTTCTAGTTGGTGAGGAAATTGGAGAATCTAAAAGGGGTAGAATTTTTTTAATAAAGGTTTGAACATGCACTTGAATGGTTACATGTTAGAGATTATAAGAACACCATATCCATCCTCTAAGTCTAAATTTGATGCTAATAAGTTCATAAACCATCTTTATAAATTGTTATTTTCTACCTCCACAACTACCCATGTTAAAGGGAACATCCTTCCCTCCGTCATTATCCCTTACAATGGCACTTAGCAATTGGTCTTCGAACTTTAGCTTCCCAAAGCAACCATCAAGATCAAATATTGGTCTCAAATGACTCCATCCTCTTTCTGTAACTTTAAAAAAAATGTATAACTATTTAAATTGCAATAAATATATAACTTATAAAATTGGTTTTCATTCATCAACATTATGGAATAAAAATCAAAATTTTAACTTACCTATAATAAGGAAGTTTCTTGGTTCCTTGTAGTTGCATCTCCCTTGTGGAACCAAGATTACTTAGTTTTAATTTATGCAAATATCCCTGCAGTTTAGCATATTCATTTACATAGTCTCTAGCTTTCTCCTTCTTAAGTCTCCTTTTCATTGCTCTACAGTAAAGTTAACAAACATATTTAATTTCTCTCTATATTCTTTAACCATTTCATTCATTAATATTCTAGGGTTCTCAAGAATTTTGCCTCAGAAATTTTTCATCAAGAACTTAGAAGAAACCATTTTGGGTTTCTTTACTATGTAAAAGATATGATTAAGATTGTATGTTTTTATTTTGAAACTTCTTCCTTTCTTAGCATATTTGACCTAAAACTCTCAAAGATATCCCTCAATTCATCCAACCCTGATTTGTTTACTTTCACTCTTCTTCCACCTTACATTATATCCTCTTTTAACGGTGTATTTAACAACTAGATCTTTACACTCTTTTACAGTTTAAAATTCCATTCCCAATGAGTATTGTGTTGCTATGATTATGGTTAGCATTATATATAAAATTAGCTCAAATTATTCTATTGTTTAAAGCATAAATTCACTATTAATTTGAGACTAACTTTTTGGCAAGTGCATTGGTCGCAACAAGTAATATGGTGGAGTGCTTTTAAGACTCTGAGTATTGATCCTATGAGAAAGTGTGTATGTGATTGTAAGTATTAGGTTAGTCGAATTACAATTATCTAGAGAACTAATGCAAATTTATAAATGATGAAATTAAAATAAAATTTCAAAACTATTTTAGAAAGCCTAGAAAACTTCCAATCAATTGTAAAAGAGTTTAAGGTTACTTTTCCTAATTTATTTAGTTAAAGCTTTGTTGGTTGATGATTTAATTCATGGATTAGTGATGATTAATCTAGGGTATCTTCTCTAAATCAAGACAAGGCTATGGTTAAGATACTGACTTATCTCTATTAGTCCTATATTGAAGTTTGGTTATGCTTTAGACTTAGGTCATAGGCTTAAAGTTTAGGAAGCCTAATCATAAATTTCCCTAATTCAAGACTCGCACCCTCATGATTAACCAAATCTTTGGTTATTTCACTGATTTAAACTACGTTGTTTATTGATTTTTCTAATAACCTAGGTAAAGATTGTCAGATCCTAGATTATTTGATGGAAATATCTTGAGTGATCAATACAGGACAAGCATTAAGCTTTTAATAAATAAAGGTTAATTTACTAATCATGCATTAACTATTAACTAACATAATTAACCACCAATAAATGTATTTAACAACCCAGCTTTACTGAAAATTAATATTAAGCACATAAATTAATCAAATATCATAAGATAATTAACTTAAACAATAATGCTTTGATTAATTCAAAATAACAACAATAATATACGAAACTAAGAGTTTAGAATGAACCAAATCACATCTCCAAGTGGTTATCTAACTCTAAACATGTGATTACAGTTACTAGAATCCACAAATAACCTAAAAATTCATATTACAAAAGATTGAAAAAAATAAACTAAAAATTACTTAAGATGAAAACTAACTGAACTAAAGTGTTTTTTATCCTAAAAGTGATGCTTCAAACGTTTGGGAGAGGCCTCAATTTATAGGGAAGTGTAAGTGGAGGAAAAATAAGATGCAGTTATTGAAGAAATTAGCTAAAGAATGTATATGTCGCTTCAATACAGGGGGCTCACCAAATGAATACGGCGAGTTGGTCCATTTCTTCGACATTGATACATGGATCTCCAAGAGTAATGCAGCGGGTTAACTAGGTTACCGTATTTTTCCTAGAACTTAGTCTTTTTGCCTCTTATTTACTTAAATTTTCAAATATTC
Organism: Pinacopodium congolense; assembly: GCA_028565735.1. Taxonomy (NCBI): domain Eukaryota; kingdom Viridiplantae; phylum Streptophyta; class Magnoliopsida; order Malpighiales; family Erythroxylaceae; genus Pinacopodium; species Pinacopodium congolense. The sequence goes on from JAOXYD010142816.1 coordinate 24,973, forward strand.
ACATCAACCTATAAATTAAACATTTATAAACATTAATTAAACATTTAAGAACTGAAATAAGGGTAAATATACAACAAATAACATCCAAAAACATTATGAAATTCACCTATAATAACTCCATTACATTTAAGTGTTTTCTTCTCTTCAAGAAAATCAATCATTCAACTTTCTTAAATTAGTATATAATTATAGGAAAATTATCTCGAGATTAACAATATAATTATTGAAAAAAATTTCTTAATTTTTCAAAAATAATGATTCGTCAAAATGTTAAATAATCAATTAATCTTATCAAATCGCAAATGCATTTAAATCATTTCATTCTTTCTCAATCTTCAACATAAATCACAAAAATCAATTCCATATGTAAAAGGCAAAAATAATGAGTTTAATGCATCAACTTTTTAAACACTTTCACATCTTTTATTTAACAATTTATTTAACTAACTAATTAATTAAATATATAAGCAACTTGGTTGAGAAGTAACTCAATCTTTTGATGCGAAGGTGAATATTTTGTTGTGAACAACCTCCAGTTACTCAATTGAGTTACATTGAATCAACTAGTTAAAAACACCAATCAATAACTTTAACCTTATAAATACTTTCCTAAAAAAATTTCATTTTCTTTTTCTTTTTCTTTTTCTTTTTCTCTCTTTTTTCTTCTTTTTTCTCTCTTTTTTTATAAGGTTAGAAGTCAGCAGAGTGAATTATACTCACTTCCATAATTAACTAAGATATTTATTTATTTTAATGATAAAAATGTTTTAAAAGAAGTTACAAAATTACTTACTAAGTTGTATTTTGTATGTGAAATATCATTCTAATCATCAGGTATCCAGTATCTAAATTATAAAATGAGTTAAAAGCGCTTAGTCATTAATAGTTAAAATTAATCATATAACATTTCAAATTGTCAAAATAATTAAATTCAAAAGAAAATATGGATAATATTAAGCATCAAAATTGAAAAATTTTCCAAAAATTATAAACTATTAAAAGAAAATCAATAAATTAATGCGCTATCAGATAATAAATACTTAATTGTGCTAAACTAACATATCCTTCCCTCACACTTAAATTAAACATTGTCCTTAATATTTATAAATTAACAAATAATCATAAAATGTAAGAATAAGGAAACGAATATACCCGGACAAATATGTGATCATGAAAACTCTCTGTTAATGTGAATTACAACTATTGAAAAATCAAGGACAAAAAATCAAAGCACCAAAATAGAATAAAACTTACAAAATTAAAAGCAAACACACCAAAAGCAAACACACTAAAAGCATACCATTTTATTGAAAGCATATGAAATCCTACTTCTACGATTGGGTTGCCTCTCAATAAGCGCTTCTTTAAGGTCTTTTAGATGGATCTTAGGGTTAGAGTATTTTCAATCTTAGCCTAGACCAACACCTAACTTCTAATCCTCATCCTCATCCTTTGAAAAATGACAAACCAATTTAAAAAATTTTCCTATACCAATTTAGTAGGGTACTGAATTTATAATGTTCATCCTGAATAAGCATTGTGGTAAAAAGTCTAAGTAAAAAACTCTTACTCACGAATCAAAAGTTGAAATACTTATAAAATCAAAGCTCTTAATTGCGACGTTGGCCTCAATAATCTCATTTTCACTAAATTAAATTGAATGCTCAAACTCAATAGCTTCATAAATTAGTTCACCTAAAGTTGATACAGACTCTCCACTTATACTTGCTAGCTCGATTGGCTTTACATGATCAATGCTCCTAAATGATTCTAAATATTTTTCCATGATTCTTTGATCATTCTCAGGTTGAAAATGATTTTCTAAATAGGAAATGAATACAACCTTGTTAAGTCAAGAATAATTAGGGTGATCCATCCAACTAGAGGTACATTCATTCACGTTTTTAGAATACTATTGCTCAAGAAAAGGTAAAGTTTGGTCAAAATAAGATTGATTTAACCAAGAGTAATAAAGAGAATCATTGAAATCGGGTGTATAGGTTTCAAAATGTAGAAATTGATTTGTCCAATTATCGCCTCAATAATCTTTAGGCTGATACCATTGGCAATCTTACTAATGGTCCTATTGCCTCCGCATCTTCTTGATGACTAAAAAAAGTCACCAACAGATCACTCTCTATACAAACAAAGATGACAACAAAACAAAAGAAAGAAAGAAATTGCTAATCTAAACATCAAAAACACAGAAAACAATACAAGAAAACAAATCTCTAGAGTAACTGACACTGATATATTCCTAATATTACAATTACACTTTCCCAACAAAGGCACAAAAAATTTGATTACGGTTGACCTTACATATAAAATTAGCTCAAATTATTCTATCTTTTAATGCATAAATTCACTATTAATTCAAGACCAACTCTTCGGCAAGTGCATTGATCACAACAAGTAATATAGTGGAGTGTTTTTAAAACTTCGAGTATCGAACCCACAAGGAAGTGTGTATAATTCTAAGTACTAGATCAATCAGATTACAATTATCTAGAGAACTAATACAAGTTTATAAATTAAGAAATTAGAATAAAATTTCAAAACTATTCTAGAAAGCCTAGAAAACTTCCAATCAATTGTAAAAGAGTTTAAGGTTTCTTTTCCTAATTTATTCAGTTAAAGCTTTTGTGGTTAATGATTTAATTGATGGATCAATGATACTTAATCAAGGTTATCTTCTTTAAATCAAGACAACACTATGGTTAAAACACTGACTTATCTCTATTAGTCCTATCTTGAAGTTTGGTTATGCTTCAAACTTAGGTAATAGGTTTAAAGCTTAGGAAGTCTAATCCTAAATTTCCCTAATTCAATACTAGTACCTTCATGATTAACCAAATCTTTGGTTATTCACTTATTTAAACCACTTTATTTATTGATTTTTCTAATAATGTAAGTAGAGATTGTCAGATCCTAGATTATCTAATGGCAATGTCCTAAGTGATCAAGCATTAAGCATTCAATAAATAAAGATTAATTCACTAATCATGCATTAACTATTAATTAACATAATTAACCACCAATAAACACATTTAACAACCTAGCTTTACTAAAAATTAACATTAGTTCAGAAATTAATTAAATATCACAAGATAATTAAAACAATAATGTGTTGATTACTTTAAAATAACAATAATAATGCATGAAATTAAGAGTTTAGAATGAATCAAATCACGTTCCTAAATGGTTATCCAACTCTAAGCAACGAGATCACAGCTGCTGAAATCCATAAGCAACCTGAAAATTCATATTATAAAAGATTGAAAAGAAAAACAAGCTAAAAATTACTTAATTTGAAAACTAACTAATCTAAATTGTTTTTTTATCCTAAAACTGATACTTTAAATGTTTGGGAGAGGTCTCAATTTATAAGGAAAATGCAACTGTAAGTGTAAGAAGAAGACAAGCTGCAATTATTGAAGAAATTGACTGAAAAACGTGTCCGGTGCCTTAATATGGAGGGTTCATCGAATGAATACGGTGGATTAGAGCCCGCCGTATTGGTCCATTTCTTCAACACTAATATAGGGGTCTCTATGAGCAATACAGTGGGTTGCCCATACCATATATTGGGAACTTGGTCCTTTTGCCTCTTATTTGCTCAATTATTTAAATATTCATATCACCCTCTAAATTAAACATTTCTAAACCTTAAGTAAACATTTAAGCACTAAAATAGGGGTAAATATACAACAAATAACATCTAAAAACACAATGAAATTCATGCCTAACATGCTACATTAGTTAGTTGATTCTTACTGCTTCTACTTAGTCTTCACATAAGGTTCAGTAAGCTCCTCTCCACTAGGATACGCATCACTTTCTATAGGACTCCCATTCTACTTACTACTTTACAATGGTCTTTTTCACCATCTTTGTCTTCACAATGATCTTATTCGACTGAATTACCCATACTTGTTACTTTATAATGTTGTAAGTGATTTGAAACTGGTGTCTCCAAGTTTTGCGTAACATACACATTAACATGTCCATGATCTTTTATTAAGATCATTAAATTAATGTAATTTTCATTTAAATCAAGAAGCCTCGACGACTTACTGAACTATTCACCAAAGACATTATAGTAAGCCTTGTCAACTTAGGAGTACCATAAATCCTTCACCATCTTATTTAGTTTCCTACAACTCATAATCAAAGAGCGATCTTATCAAACATTGTTGATTCCCCTTCCACATAAGAAAATTCAGGTTTTGACCTAAACTTCCCACCATGAACTAATCTGATACTTTCACATTTAGCCTTAGCAAACCTACATGTATTGATCATAAAGAATAACATTAACATAACAATATAACATTGTAAATATATATCTTAACAACAAAAATATTACATTAAGAAATATATGCAACATTGTATTGATGGACTCTCTATTTATGAAATCATTTAGGCATAAAGATATGACCCTTCTTGTCTTATTAAATGTATAAGAAGAAAAAACATAGTACACCCTTCCCCAATTGCTTATAGAATGATATGTAATTCTTATAGGTTATTATTATGGGCATGTAACTAAAATGTGCAACAATAGTGTATAATTCACACATACTACAAAATATTATAATTATGGATATATATCATTTGTAACAGGAGACTTATGAAAACTAGAATAACAAATCACATATAAAATTCTTGGATATTAATGCCAAATGAATGTCTTATCAATACTTTTGCATATAGTGTAAATGAATATGGTCTATTGTTTAAACTATGTCCTGAAAAAAATACTTTTTTTTTTAAAACTGTTATTCCAAAGTATATCACGCACGTATAGACTAGATCTAGAAATAGTTTTGTCATTTCTCTGCCATTTGATAATGTTGTATATCGTTTAGCCTTGCTATTACTATCGTAACATCTTCGATTTTAGATAAAGTTTTTGATAAAATGTTTTTAACTTTCTCTCGCACCATGTCTAGAACTTATTATACACATGTAGACCATATCTAAAAGAGAACCAAAGTGAGAGCTACAAGTTAAGTCCCATGTGAACTTTGAAAGGTCTTATAAAGGATTAAATTGTTGGAATCCCACACAATAATAATAGAATTTTGAAATTAGAAACCATGACATTAGACAAATCAAGTAAAGGCCATGTCAAAGCTTCTTTCCATTTATTAAAAAAAAAAAACACACACACACACACATACATACACACACACACACACACACACACACACACACACGCACATACACACACACACATTATATGCAAAGTTTGATTACCTTTTCAACAAGATGACAGAGAGGACTACAGGCAAACAATACTTTAAATTTTTCTTGTCTCCTACAAACAAAAAAATAAATATTAAAATTTAACAAAACTATTGACCTTCTAATAGATTTAGCCAACGAGGTGAGTAGAAAAACCACTTTGTGATATTCTTATTGTATTAGAGTTGAAAGCTAAAACAATCAAAGATTCGTATGTATAGAGAAGAAAAACTTATTAGAGACAAAGTAGCCATTGGTGAGGGATATGATAGATAAATTAAGGGAATAATAAGTGAGAAGGACAAAATTAACAAGCCAGTGGAGGAGAGCAGAGGAAGAAAACACAACTTATTTTGGGGAAGCTGTCTTGGGAGGAGTAAACAAAAAGAACTATCGATGGATAAGAAGGTTATCGATGTTTGAGAGGAGAAGGAGAAGAGTTGATAAGGATGTAATTGTTATGTGGGTCCCATATCGCTAGCGTGACATCAAGCTAGCAATATGGGACCTACAGATCAATTTTAAAAAAAGTGTCATGTGGGATTATTGATGACTTAACGGTGGATATGTATTTGGGGTTAGTTTTTAACATTTTACATGCGTTAGGATTTTTTTTAACGTTTCTAAAATGTTAAAATTTAACTTTGATGTTTCAAAACGTTAGGGGTTAATCTAGATATAGTTGAAAGCCTTAAAGTTTATATGAATCTTTTTCCTTTTATATAATAAGAAAACATATAACTATTATCTTTCAAGTGCATGTTAAATAAAACCTTTAAGTATACATAAAATTCATAAATTACTTATTTTGAATAAATTATTCATAATTCAAAATTAAGCAATAATTTTAATTCAAGTGGTTACTAAAATCTCTTAATGCAATATAACCACATTTCTCAGTATTTATAAGTGCTTGTCAAGTAACAAAAATTTAAAAAGAAAAACTTAAATATTATGACATGATCCATGTTCGAACATGGCTATCACTTTTCATAAATTAACTTAAAACTTTTCATGTCATTACTTAAGAACATAACATATTATATGTAATATTTGCAATCATAAGTGACCAAGCATTAAATATAACATGGGAATAATTTTGCTCAATATTCTTTGCTTGATCAAATGTTTTATGTTTTCTACTCCTTTTCCAAAAAATTTATACAAAAGTATTCATAACATAAGCCTATGTTACTATTGATGATGCTGGAAAATATTTTTTGTAGATATCAAAATGTTGAGATTAATCAATAAATCATAAGCAAATTAGTTGTTTTAGGATTAAATATCGATAAAAAATAGCTATTTTAGGATTTTATCATTGCGAAACTTTACTAACTTTGCGAGACGCAATTAAAAGGTAAAAATTTTTAGAATCATTTTTTATAATAGCTTATAATTAACTCCTACTCGAAGTTAACATTAAATTAGTTCAATAATCTTTCTATATGCTTAGTAATATCTTAACAATTCAATTTAAGATATAGAGTTTCAAAATTATAAGATTGTATAATCAAGTATTCAACTCCAAAATTTCCGCTTCATACCATAGTTTTAAAAAAATGAAAATTTGCCTTTAAATTTTTTAAATTTTTTATGAAAAGGCAAAAGGTTCATATAAACCCTAAAGTTTTCTTGGGTTAGGCCCTAACATTTTAAAATGTCAAAGTTAAACCTTAACATTTAAAAAATATTCTAAAAGAATCCTAACATTTATAAAAAGTTTAAAATTCATCCTGATAAATTTAACACCGTTAATGATAAGTTTAAGTGTGCCACACGACACCTAATTTTTCTTCTTAAAAATTATTTATGGCCCTACCCTCACCCTAACTTCTCTGCATTGTTTCTCTTCTTCTTTACTCTTCCTCGGTACTCTTTTTCTCTCCTTAAACGCTTCTATTATTCTCAACAATGTCGTAACATTTTTTTTCTCAACATCTTAACTTCCCTTTATTGTTTATATTATATCAAAACTTATGTTTTTTAATATATTGACATCAGTTTACATTGCCACTAAAATTTATTACCCAATAAACTATTTGTTGAAAGTGAGCTCCACCCAAGGTTCTGGAGATGGGTTCGAGTTCGTGCTTATCAAGTTCTAGCCCTACTACTTCACTTGTGGGCTAAGTTGTGGATTTCATTGTAATAATGGCACCATGAACTTCTTTGTTTTGTCAATGCATCATCACTAGCATTACTAACAGGGACAGGGAACTGTTGACCTTTCTACTTATACTATATACATTTGTGTTTCACTTGTCTACCAATTTTAATAATGGCTCTCTATTTTAGTATCGTCTTATAATGTTTATTTCCTTCTTTTTGCTTATGGTTTATAATTCTAATGCTATAAATTTAAATAAAGAGAAAGCGAATGACTGAATGTAATGGTCACTTCAACCAATTAGTTTAGTAGAACACTTAGTCTTCAGCTTTTACTTTTTCTTATTATAAAGTGACTTACAGAGACAACCATATAGAAAGTGTTGGAAAACAAGATCAAATCTAAGTGTAGCGAAATTAAATCAAAAAAAGTTCACATGATCAACTTTAACAAAATTTAATTTAAAACATATAACAAGAAAATAACAAAGTTACAATAACTTGTTTTCGATTTCCTATTGTAAATCTTCCTTTCCTTCATTAATCTGTCAATTCATAAGTCGTTCACTCGTTCGGTCTCTAACGGTATCTACACGTCTTAAAAAAAACCTCAAATAATTTAAAAGGAAGAATGTAAAGTGATAGCTTTATTTTTCTAATTCTTCCTTTTATATGAAAATTTATATTTTTCATATCTTTAAACTGTATTAATATTACAATTAAAGTCAAACTTTAGTCATAATTATGAATTAGTTTTAATTAGTTCAAATATCACATATTGATCCCAAAAGTTTCTAAAACTTCTTAATTAAGTCCAACTTAATTAAAATTTTTCTTTCCCCTTTAAAGATCTTTTATGTGTAACCCATTAGGTTCATAATATATTAGCAATGATTATAAATTCTAATTCTAATTCACAATTAGAATTAGATAAATTAAAACTTCTTTTAATTTATCTTTAATTTTCTAATTAAAAAATTTGTAATCATAGATCATGATTGATGTCTAGTAATATATCATGACCATCCAAATATTAAGAATGTTAAAGTGTTTTGACTTATCCTATCCATACATGGTTATGATATATAATTTAATCCTTTTGTCATCCAATTTTCCAATTAGAATTAGAGTATGGAATTAGTGTCTATTCTAAATAATCTAATCATATTCATTCTTAATAATTAGTAAATGATTTATAATTGATATTTGAAAAACAACTTTTCCAAAATTTAATTCACTCTGGTTAGGGATTTTAAAATGACTACTAACCAAGAACTGTGGAACATACTCCCTAATTACTTTGGGTTGGTAATCCTTTATTGATTCACTCAGCTATCTCCATATAGTTCATACTATATCCAATAACTACCAAATTGAATACTTTAAAGAATAGATCAAAGTAGCATCAAAACATAGGAATTCCTATATGAGATAATTTTGGTAATCTCAAGTCTAAGGATCAATTATACAACTATCAAAATAAGATAATCCGTAGACACACAAGTAATGTTCTATTTGGAATTCTTATAATTAGGTTAGTTCAGTGAACTTATTTTCTAATAAATACTTATACATTTGTCTAAATGTCTCTACATTTTAATTTATAAAATTGATTACTTTCTTCATAAGAAAGAAACAAAGCACATGCTAGTCTAATAGTTCTATTAGCATCCTGTCTTGATGAAACTATAATTAGGAACATTTTAGGAATAATATGAAAATGCAATTTGAACCTCATAATTATAATCTCATTATACTTTCTAATTGCATAGTAAGTATTCCAAGAATTTATCTTTATGATTAATAATTAAAATACTTTTAAAATACACATAAAAATTCCTTTTATTGAATAAAAAATATAATATCATGCATACATTTTAGAACAAATTGATTAGCTATAAGAGTATAAACCATTCAAAAGTTCCTAATACGTCCTTGAGACTATAAATGAATTTATATCCTTGGTGTAAGTTTTCATGCTCTCCTTCTAGCTCTAAGCTAGTAAAATTTAATACTTTAAATTACTTTAATTTTTTTACCAGCAAAAGCATAGTAATGCCACTAGAAATTTTTGAATGAGATTTGGACAAGAAAAGAAAGGGTGAAAGATAGAGGGTCGAAAGCAATCTCAGATAGAAGAAATGCTCCATTAATTGAACTGTATAATAATAAGGTCTAACTAATAGTATAACCAAATAATCTTAATTTCCAATTTATATGTAAAGGAGAAAATTAGACTCTTTGTACCTTTTAAACGATTTGCACTGCAAACATATAATTAGAATAATGTTATCACTTACTCACTACAACCTCTGCAATTTAGTTTTCTACTTTTCCAATTGGTCAATCAAGTCCTTCATCCAATTTTGGATCCATTGGAAGTACTACTTATACATAAAACTGGAGAGGTCATGCTCTTAAGCTTCTTAATAGCTCGGTTTCATTGGTCAAATATTATCCTCCCATGTTGGAACATAACAAAAAGCATAAAAGAAGCACATAGTAATTATTTAGGCTTGACACATACATCTATTGTTTTTTACAAAAGCACCAGCTTTATCCCATTCTTGATTGGCAAATATCGAATAGAGGTCCTCTTTTTAACTCAATTGACAGATGCCAAAACTTGGTCCATTTCCATGTCCATGAAATTCTTATGCTTCACCTTCGAGATAAAATCTAGAATTCATCAAAGAATGTCATAGAACAAGCCTGTGACAACGTAGTTTACATAACAGATCTCTATTCAAGTTCCATGATTAAGTAAACACAGATTGCCTTTAACAAGAAGTTATTAGGTAATGAAGTTTAGTGACAATGTAAACTGATGTCAATACGGTAAAAAACAAAAGTTTTGATACACTATAAACAACAAAGGATGTTATGATATTGGAAAAACAAATGTTATGATGTTGTTGAGAAGAATATAAGCGAGGAGAGAAAAAGAGGACTAGGGAAGAGTGGAGAAGAAGAAAAACGATGCATTGGAGAAGCTAGGGTGAGACTGGGTAACAAATAAGTACTTAACATATCGATTGTCAAAGAAAAAAAATCAGGTAGCACCTGGTGACTCTAATGGCCTCCTCTCACATGAGAAGGGGCATTTTTATAAACTATTAATATAGATTTAGAAAATTATAAAAATGTCATGAACTCATGTGAGAAAAGGGTTATTGGAACTACCAAGCTTAGGACTACCTAATCTTGTCCATTGTTAAATTGACAAAGGAGAATTTTAAATGCTTTATAAATATTAAGATTCTTTTTCTGAATGTTTTTAAAATGTTAAAATTAAATTTTAATATTTTAAAACATTAGGAGCTTACTCAAATTTATCTCAAAATTTTAAGATTTATATGAATTTTTTTATCTTTTTAAAATTTACTTTAAAATATTTCTATTAACATACAATCTTAATTTGTTATTTTATATTGACCGAGAATTAAACACATAATATAATACCCACATTAGTTTTGTATTGAAAATTTAAGGAGATCAGTTAAGAATGAAAATTTAAAATTTTATTCATTTAACATATATAACATTATTAAAATTAAAATTTAGTTCATAAATAGAAAACAAAAAATCTATTCACCTATAGTGAGCAAAACAACGACTAGGGTGCTTGCAGGTTGTTTTATTTTGCTGTCGTGGCAGGCGTCCAATCTCTAGATCAAACTCTTCCTGCTAAATTAATTAAGTGCGGCTTTATTCTATATTTCGATTTAATTGTATTCATTAGGTTCTTCATATTTTCTGTTCTTGAGGTGTTAGATCTTATATTATTTGCAAGTCATGGAATGGTGAGAGGATGATTGTGTTATTATCCGTTCTCTATCTTGTTTACTTTTTAGTGCGGTAAGCTATTTCTTTTATAAATAGGTGAAACTCAATCGCAGTCCCATATATATAATTTAATGTCTTTTTTATTGTCAATGAAATATGCTTATTTAAAATATTATGATAAAGTCAAAAAAATTATTTCAATTATGCAAATGTTCGTTCGCACTCTTTGTTCTTAGTTTCAGTACATTTTCTTTAAAGCAGAAATTAAAAATTTTAAAGATAAGAAGTTTAGATCGATGATTAATAAAATTTACTAACCAACTTTATACACTTAAAATTTATTTATAGTGTCACAAGAAATAGCCTTTTCAAGACCATAAAGTGAATGTGACCAGTATACTGAGATAATTAGATTACGAAGTAGTGCAAACCGGCGAAAGCGTCATCTTATTATTATTATTAATATTAATAAAGAAAGCATCCTAAAATTTAAATAATTGTTCAGCCACATAAAACATAGGAAAGAACTTCAATACATGTGCAACGTCTCATGCCAGTTCCCTCCAACTGAAAAAGGTACATGATTGATAGGCAGGGCATCAGCAAGCAGCCACGTGGTCCATAGATAGGGAACCCAAATTCAGAATGATGAGCTGTCCATCACATGGGTTATCAACTAATAAATAACCCTAAAATAGTAATTATAATAATGTAACTCTAACATAAAATCGTTAAATGATATATTAAATGCAGCAATAACAGACCATCCCCACAGTAATACGATATAATAATTTGATCTTGTGTGGGCCCGTAACGTTGTTGTAAGATTTAAGAGACTTTTGATCTGGCTGTCAGTGCAAATATTAATGCCATAATAACCATGCTTTTGTGACTCACATGGACGAGCTGGCAGAAGTCAACGGTTAAAAGAGCTAAGCAACGGAAATATTCGATTAGAATATTCTACTTTTCAATTAAAAACAAAGTGTATTGCTTATAATAAAATTAAGATTATAGAAAAACATTCTTCCCTCTTTCATTTACTAAGATTCTAATATGTCAATTGACAAGGCAAAGGACACACATTTCTATATCAGATTTCTTGAATATTTGTCATTTTTTTATTTATATAAAAATTTCTCACACATCATTCATTCTACCGGCATATATAATATTTAGATTTGATAAATTTTTGATTTAAAGGAAATAATTGTTGAATAAAAATTTTGATTTAATTATACAATAGCTATAAAATATTTTTTATAAATAAATTTAGATTTAAAAATATATTATTAATTCATAACAAATAATAGATATAAACATAAAAATTAATTTATTCTTTTAAAAGATTAAAAACTATATTGAATTTTTTTCAATAGAAAATAACATATTATCAATATAAAATTAATGAATAGAATGATATAAATATTTAGAATAAAAATTTTTAAAATTAATACATA
>JAOXYD010142817.1:0-24410 GCA_028565735.1 Pinacopodium congolense
CGCTTTATTACTTTTGCGATAGGTGCACTTGCCTTATAAGTACGTTGGTTTTAAAAGTAAAAATCATTTCGAACAACCATCAATTTTAAAGTCACCTAACCAACGCAACAGTAATAAATTCAAACATTAAGAGGATTTTTTACATACACATATATCAAACAGATATAATACCTCTTGATTGTGCAGCCTATATACATATTTTAAATCATATATGCAAATATATATGAATAAGTCTATTAATAATGAAAAATAAACTAAGTGAACCATACAATAAAAATTAGAAAAATAAAAGTATATCAATACTAATTCATTTCTTCAATAACTTAAATCTTCATATATGATCTTTATAAGCTACAATTAAACTCCAAAACTCCTTAAGAGAAATCAATCATGCTTCGTCCATGCACCTATCTTTCAACACACTTAAATATAATATACAATAGTAAAAAATTATTTTGTCATCATCAAGACAAAGTGAGACCTCCCTTGGTTCAATGGTAATCATCCTTAAGCTTCTAAATCCCAATCATAATGCTAAACTGAATTCCTTAAACAAGAGTAAGAAGTAGAAACCTAGTTGGAAATTTGACACATTGCTATGAACAAATGTAATCATATACTTTGAGAACTCACTAGGAACTCACATAATAAGTTCTTATAACTTGGTTCCTATACTATTATGAAGTTTTTACTATCCTAATTCCTTTAGATAGTATTGGACTAAGTCCTTAATGCCAATACTTTCTAAATTATGGAATAAAATTTTTTTGGGTCAATTTCCAATCTACATTAAGTGTTGTACTTAGCAAACTCAAGTTAATATCTTACAGTCCCAACATTTTCAGATGATAAAGGCCTATAGTGCCAAGCCTTGTTTGCCCTCTCTTTTTACTTGTGCATTGTCCTACAAATCATCATTAAATCAATGAGAAGTATGTAACGTAGTTGCTAACTTCAAAAAGGTATAAACCATGTTAATGTGTAGGTACATTCTAATGGTGGTCCAAGTACTAACAAACACTTAGGTATATATGTAATAGGCCAAACTAATTATCAAACTCATGGGGTGCACCCTTGAACAAGATTGCTTAAATAGCTCAAGTGATGAGAATGATATGATATGTATGGTAAAGTATAAATAAATCAAACTCAAGACATCAATTCCTTAGCTAGAATGATCATATGCATCTCATGGAAAAGTCCCACTCATTCTTCACTAAAGGGAATCACAAAGCTCATTTACTTCACTCCTTTTTCATTAAAGCCTTAAGCAATCACTTCCAACTCAAATAACTGGATCTTTAAAAAGACATCTCCTAGCAATGTATATAATCATCACAACATCATAACCAAGCATTCAAACTAACGAAACCACAAATTGAAGGACAAAAAAAAGCATGAATTTCAAAACTAGGCATCACCCAAGTGTAAACATACTTAAATTAACAAGTTAGGGATTGAGTGGTTACAAAACAATAGGTCTTTCATCATGTATAGCATTTTAACCAAATAATCATCCATATGAATGATGAAAATTGTTATTATTTAACCCTATAATGGTTAACTCTTAAAGAAACACTAAATCATGGAGAAAATTCCAAAGGTTCAAGAGATTGATGGGAGATGAACAACATACCTAATGGATTCGATGGTAATAAGTGAAATTATGGGCCAAACTTGGATGAATATGTTGAGTTATGTTTTGGAAATGAATGAAATTTAAGGGATGAAAGGTGGAAAGGAAAAAAGGTGGAAAATAGGGTGAATCAGTTACGGATATGTTTGAACACCAAAAACCAAAACATTATGCAATCCTAAACTAAAAAGAAAGCAAAATACATGAAACTATAAACAATTTACTTGATCCCAGGGTATCTTAAATGTAGCTAATTCAAAAGCAGCCCCAAACCAATACAAAATTAAGTAGGTTGCCTACCACAAAGCACTTGTTTAACTTTATTAGCTCGATAAACCTTTTCTTCGTTAAGTTTTTTAGTTATCTTCCTCTAAACCATCTTCTTCTTTTTTTTTCTTGGACTTCTTCATTCCCTCTTCATCATCTCTTCTCTAATTGTCTAGCTCATGTATATTAAGGGTTAACTGATGAACTCGTTGTAAGCTACCAAATAATAAAATACCTAACTAGACTTAACTAAGTAGCTAGGGTGAGCTGGGGTCTATCCCAAAGAAAGCTAGGTTGAACTGCTACCTCTAATGTTACCAAGAAAAGGAAAATGAAACCCCTGGAATCAAGGAAGCTAAAGAAACTAGACTAAACAACTTACAAGATAAATGCAAACACATAAAATAAAACTATGAACAGTAATAAAGAAATGGGCTGAAGGTATCATCGGGAATTAAGAATGACTATTTATCATTGAATCTAGATAAAAGGTGTTGCAGCTATGGTGTTAGCCTATAAGTTCAAAAAAGCTCTCAAAACCTCAATCCCTCTAATTCAGACAAATCTAACAATCTTTAGAAATGCCCCTATCCCCATCTATAACCTATAACAAGCCCCCTAGATTTAATAGTGGAGAAGCTTTAAGTGCCAAGAAAACTCGCAAGCTCGGATAGCGTAACATAAAAGTAAGGGATTCTAGACTAGCTGGGCATGTATCTTAACAAACCCAACTAACCTAAAGAAATTGCTAAGGACCATTACATATCACTTGCTCATTCCTATCTTTAGGATCAGGAAATTACTTAAAGGGTGATCAATCCTAAGGATAACTCCTAATCCATAAAAATTAATGAAAATCCCAAACCAACCTAAGCCTAAAAATACCAAATTAAGCTCAAGCAATTCACATTCTCACAATTAATCACCCTAAACCCTTCTTACACCTTCAAACCTAAGAGACACTAGCTAAACATTATGAAATTAAGCAAAAGAATAACTAAATAAACAAAACCGATAACGAAAACCACAATTTAATACTTAATCTAAACTAAATTAAAGCTAATTAACAACGAAACATGCCTAAATTAACAAAGCCCAATCAATAAAAACTAAATTTCAACTCATACCAACCTAAAAGCATGCATAAATCCAACAATAAAGCAAAAACTAATCAAGAACATCAATAATAAACAAGAACCCATATTTAAATAACAAAATTAACGTTGGAAAATAAAAACACAAAACTGAAAAATATAACTATTCAATTCTTTAATAAACTATAAAGTTTCAACACAAATATTCGAAAAAATTAACCAAATGCAAAAATAAAGTAATAAAAATAATAAAAACAGTAAATATAGCCCAGAAACTAAAAATATTCAAGACTAAAACAAGAAAATAATATGCAAATAATAAAAATAATAACAAAAGCATAAGAAAATCAACCCAAAACTAAGACAAAAACCTAAGGAAAACTAAGAAAATAAGAGGAAAATGACTTTAAAATGAGAGATCGCTCGAAGTCTAGACGTGCCCTGCCTTTTATATTAAGGATTTGGCTCAAAATGGTGTCGTTCTTGATTATTTTTTTCTCACTGTCAGGATGTTCGTTCAGCCTGTCTTTTGGTTCGGTCGACCGATGTCACAAATGGCCTCATTTAGTAGACCGATGTCACAAATGGCCTCATTCGACCGTTGTCTTTCCTTCGATTGACTGATCTCTATTTGGTCGCCCGATCTTCGCTTAATGGTGATGGCTCCAATTTTTGCTCAAAACTTGGCCCTTTCAATTTTTACTTGTACTTTAAGGTCAAATCTTCATGTAAACCCAAAAAGGAACACAAATTAAACATTGAAGCAAAAGAGATAGTTAGGGATGAAATGGCATTGAAACTCATATAGAAATACTATAAAATGCATCCCTATCATTAATATCACTGAATCTTAACTCCATTCAAGGCTTGACATCATTAGAATATCGCACTCCAGAAGTATAAAGTCGTTAACTCCTACAAATCACCTTGAGTTCTATTACATACTTTATTAAAAAAAATAAGAATATGATTTCTCATTTAAAGTTGGCATGATTGTTTCCAAAATAGAGAGTAATTAATTTGTCCTCAATCCTAGAAGATAGTCACCTTTCTTTTGTTTTTGACATCACTTTATCTCCTATAGTCTTAGTGGGCAGGTAGGGTACTTTAAAACTATCTCCCAATCAGTCGACTAGCTATTAGAGATATACATGAGATTGATTTTAATTGAAAGAAGATCAATTAACTAGTGGTGCAAGACATACGTTAGAATGAATTTTTAACACACTTTAATGTATTCAAATCACCCCAAAATGCTTCTTTAACACACACATTATAGTACTTCCCAAAAATATTTTTGTATAATTAAAGGACCTTTTAAAAAAATTTCTTACATAATTCTTCTTGATTATATAATCTATATACAGAAAAACGAAACATGAATGCAATATGCATGAATTGATTCTATTAAACACTTTAAGTTAACCAAGATAAGATTACAATAAAAAATAAATCTCAAAATCTATTAAAATAGGATCTTTGTTTTGTAACTTGAGCCTTCTGTATTTTTTTCTTCATAAACTCAATTTAATTTCAAAGACTTCAAATTTTAATTTATAAACACTTTTTTCACACATATCCTTCCAAAACATCAAACACCGTAAACTTATTAGTACTAAGATTCTTCTGTCAACATCAAAATTATGTGAAACGTCCCTTGCTTCAACAATAAAGGTTCTATCCCTATAGTAAGAGATAATATTTCAATAGTAAAAAGGGGACATGCAAATAAAAACTCTAATGAAAATGTGACAAGGAAATATAGTTCTACTAACACTACTACTAATAATGTAGCAAGTCTAGAATTTGACTCTCTAATGCTGAAAGTTAACAATCCTAGAGCAAAAAAGATAAAAACATATAAAACAATCATCCCTAATCATTAGAAGGGATATAGTGAAAATACATTGAAGCTTACCCATTCTACTAACCTAAGCAAAGATAAGATGGACAGGGAAAGAGCTATAGAATGATTTGTAACTCCAATTAGAGAGAACAATGCAAGAACTTCACTAAACCATTAAAGAGGAAATCAAGGAGGAAATCCAAGTCCAAAGGCTAGTTTACTAAGAATTAATTTCTATAGTTGCTTTTAATATAATGGGAATAAGCTCTTCCTAGAAACAAAAAAATATATATGATTACATATTATTAATAATTCCTATAATTATAGGTCTTTTAGAGACTAAGTTAAAGGTTAACCATAACAAGCAAATATGGTTCTTTTCCAAAAAGTGAAAACTTTGATAGAAAGTGGAAAGTGACTACCAATCTCTAACTTCAATGAAAAGGAAGAATAATCATAGCTTATGATCTAAAGCAACTGATATTAAATCACCACTTAGCCATAAATCAAGTGGTTCACTTGTTTACCATAATCAAATCTTTATAGACCAAGTTATGCGTCTCCTTTTTGTATGCTATAGCCATTAAATTTAACATCACCTTTAATTCAAATGAATTTGAGTGTCTTATAAGTGTTTATTTTTTGCTCGTTCTACACTACACTACACTACAAGTATATATGTCGCATCTTATAGTATAACAAATATCATTTCCATAAGGATCAAATATAGACACCTAAAATTTTGAATTACACTTTTTTAATAGTAAATAAAAAAATGTAGAGTCTAAAAATTAGACTAAGTTAACAAAACTCAATAAATGAAAATGTAAAAGAAAAAAATAATGTTGAAGTTGCTCAATGATGGGAACTTATGGGTTATTTTATGATTTTTTTTCTTTCCTTTACCTTATTAATTTAACGATGTCTAAACCTGGATATCTAATGATTTTGATTACCCTCTCTTGAGATTTAATTAAGTAATCCCAATTGAAATAGATAAAATTTGATTTTGAATCTCTCAGTTCACGAACTACTCCTAAATACTCACTTGGATTTGAAGTTATCATAAGGATAATTAACAATTAATCAAAATGTCTCTTTAATTACTTATTAACTTGATATTTGTAGGTTTATTCAGCCACTAGTTTTTCGTTGCTTAACTTAACATAAATGAATTGAACTAATCTCCCGATTTAAATCAGTTATAAGCACCCTAAATATCACAAATATTCATGTATTAAATCCAATAAGGTAAAAGCTATACAAAATATTTAGGAATAAACCCTAAAATAGATTTAGAAATCCATAATCTTGTTCACTACATAATTATTTAGATTAAACTTTCCATCTTAAAGCTTTTGATCTAAAAAATCTGGAAAGATTGGATGATCTTGATGTTTCCACTTGATCCTGAGTTTATTTCTGTTTTTCCTCCTCAAAACTTTTTTTCTTTATTTCTCCTATCAATATCTTATCTAAACTCAGAATTGTGTCTGCAACGTTTTCCTTTATGTTTTCTATCCCAAATTAGATCTAATTCATCACAAATCACGTAGATTCTAGATCCATTAAAACTTAAAAATAAATTAAGAATACAATGTTTGAAATAGGAGAATGCAATGCCTTTTTATTATACACAATAGTCTTATTATGGAGAAACACTAATAAAATAATCCAGCTACTTAAATCTTATGGAAACAAAGTTTATAACCCATATGATATAAAGTAAGAAATCTTTTCCGTTTTTTAGGAGACTCGATATAAATGAGATCTATAACACTTCTTATGTCCAGATCCTGCAGAACATCATTCTATAAGAAATCATTGAACAGCAAGTTGTAGGGCTGTCGAGACCTATATATAGAGGTGAAATATAGATTGTTCATAAAAGTATTAACCCAAACAAAACCCCTGGTCAAAATGGATTGAATGGTTTTTTCTTTTATAAATCCTAGATTTTAATTGATGACCTTGTTATAAAATCTATCCAAGAATTCTTAAAAAATAAGAAAGATCAAGGAACTCCTGTCCTAGTCCTTAAGTCCCTAATCCTTAATTTCTCAAGGATTTTAGACCAACATCTTACTATAGCATAATTTACAAAATTATCTCCAAGAACCTAGCCTCAAGATTCAAAGTAATGTTAAAACATGTCGTTGTTCCCTTATACGGAGGTTTCATTAGAGGTAGAAATATTATAGATAATATCCTCATTGCATAAGAACTCTTCAAAGACTGTCATACAAATAAAACTAGTAAGAATAGTGAATTCTAAGAAAATTTTCACAAATCCTTTGACACAATAAATTGGAGTTTGTTATTTGTTGGTCTTACACAAAATAAGCTCAAATACATCTATCTTTTGACACACAATTCACAATTCACTTAATACCAACTTTTTGACAAGTGCACCGATCAATAAGTAATATGGTGGAGTATTTTTAAGACTTTGAGTATCGATCCCATTAGGAAGTGTATGCAAGTACTAGGTCAATTAGATTACAACCATCCATAGAATACTAAATTATAAATTAATTATTTAAAACCTAAATTAAAACCTAGAAAGCTTTCAATAAATTGCAAAGGAGTGCAAGGATGCTTTTTTAAAAATATTTAGTCAAGGTTCAGGTGTTTAATGAGCTAATTGATTTAATATTTGTGATGCCTAATCTAGGGTATCTTTACTAAATCAAGACAACGCTATGGTTAAGTCATTTTCTTAGCTCTATTAGTCATATCCCTAAAGTTTCTTCATGCAACAAACTTAAGTAATAGGCTTAATAATCAAGAAGTCTAGTCCTAAAATTCCCTATTTCAAGGCCAACATCCTCATGATTAGCTAGAGTTTGGTCATGCACAGATTTAAGCCACGTTTTTTATTGATTTATCTAATAACCTAGGTAGATTTCTCGGATCCTAGATTATCTAATGACTTTATCTTTAGTGATAAATTTAAGACAAGAATTAAGGATTTAATAAACAAATCTTAGCTCACTTAAACATTAATGAACACATTAAATAACCTAATCTTAACTAAAAATTTAGATTAAGTGCACATATTAATCAAAGAAAATGAAATTTAAACATTAAGCAACATAACTTTGATTATTAACAATAATAACAACATAAAATGAAATTAAGAGTTAAATGTCACAAAATCATATCCCTAGAAGATGATCTAGCTCTAAATCACTTTTTTCCAACTTCTAGAATCCTTAAACAAGCCTAGATACTCAAATATAATGAAATAAAAAGAAAAAAAGAAAAGAAAAATCTTGAAAACCACCTTGATCTAAAACCTAAAATAAAGAAACCTGTTTCTACCCTAAATTATTTGTTCTTTGACCTCTAGAGACATCCTTATTCTTATAAGAGACGTTGTTGAAGATTAAAAGTAGACAAACCACAATTGTTGAACATCCCCAAGTAATGATCTAGCTCTAAATAATGTTTATGCAGCTTCTAGAATTCTTAAACAAGCCTAAAAACTTAATTACAATCGATTAAAATTAAAAAATAAAGAAAAACAACCTAAACATTTTCTTAATCTTAAAACTAAAACAAACAAATTTGTTTCTACCCTAAAACTACTTTTTTTCTAGCCTCTAGAGTCATCACTGTTCTTATAGGGGAAGCTATTAAAGATTGGAAGCAGACAGTAGCTGTAATTGTTGAACATCAGCTAGAAAATTACATCTACCGACACTAAACTACTATCTAGCCAAAGCCTAGTGATGGGTTCAACCACTGTTAAACTCGAGTCCAATCATCATTGATGTCTTACTTTCTCATTCTTCAATGTGGATTATTGGTTTCATCAATAATGGGCTGGCCAACCACCATTAAGCTCCTAGACTTGGATAATTTTGCTTGATTTTTGCATAATTCTTTAATTATTCACATCAACCTACAAATTAAACATTTCAAAAGATAAAATTAAATATTTAAGCACTAAAATAGAGGTAAATACATATCGAATAACATCAAAAAACACTGATTTTCACCCCTAATAAAGCTTTACTACATAAACAATAAAAGCTTTTGACACTTTTAAAACATTCACTCACTACATTCATCAATGTATCTCTACTCCCTCATTTTATTTAACAGTTGATGAGGAGTCCACTTAACCTTTAAATGGTAGTATAGGACTTAGATAAGGAGATCCTTTACCCCCTACCTCTTTACTCTCTACATTGAAGTCTTTATAAAACTGGCTTCTCACATGATTAGATTGCATCCAAACTTTATATTCCAATCCCAATGTAAGAAGCTAAACCTCTTCAACATTGTATTTAAAGATAATGTTCTATTATTTTATAAAGCTAATGCAATATATAATTGTCTCTTAATGAACTTCTTTATCAAACTATCAAGCCTCTTTCAAATAATGATAAGAGTTAACTTTTTTTTATTTGCTTCTGCATATGAAATAGCTCCTAAATTATCCATCATCATATGTAGACCAAAGCTCCCTCCCCTTTCATCTCCTACCTTGGCATCCCCATTACTATTAGAAAACCTACTTACATGGACTCTAAACTAGTTGGGGGGAGGGCACAAAGTTATTCATCATGTGTGCCAAATGATCTTTATTCACTAATTCATTGGAATTAAAGTAACGGGAGATCTATGCTATGATACTAATTTTTAAGTCTATATGGCAACAAGGAGGGGGTTGAATTAGGTTTTAAAATGATTTGTCTAAATTAACAAATTAAGATTAATAAGATGCGGAAACTAAAATACAAAACCAATTCACCAAGTTAATTAATCAAAGAAAACTAAGAAAAATTAAGATAAGTGTGTAAAATTAAAGAAAAAGGGAAGAAAAATACACTTGATTTATTCTAGTTCAGAGCGATCCACTTACCCCTGCATCTAGTTCCCTAACACCACTATTAAGATGATTGCGCTATTTTAACAAAAAAAGTGCAATATTCAATCAAATGATCTTTTTCAAGGTCAAGGTTAATCTTTCACTCAATTATTCTTCCTTAAGCTAAAGAATAACCTCTCAGGCTCACAAGAACAATTCTTAAATAAGGCTTCACTTAATTTCACTTAGTGTATAAAAGAGGCTAGAAACATAAATGCACAATGACAAAAACATGAGATGCCTCACATTATGCATCACATAAAGCTAAACCACACATAAAGAACATAACAATTTGACTATTAACCTTAAGAGTAAACGAAAGGAATGCTTTTGATATGTCTCAATAAATCCTGATACAATTTCTTAATGCCTCTTCTAGTAGTTCACTTCAAAACATGAATAAAACATCCTATTTATACATATTAATCATCAATTACCCAATAGATATAATAATGTTAAACTGTTTTAATGTTTTTACTGTTGTGTAATCTGAGGTATGCTAAACTTACATACTATTTTCTCAACACTCGGTCAACCTATAGACAAGATTTGGTTGATCAATTAACTAATGGCTATGATTCAATTAACCTTTCTTTTCCATTCGATCGATCGATCTAAGTAGATTAGCATAACCTGACACTTTAGCCCTAAAAGCTTTAAGTTCAAATCCAAAACTAATATTTAGACAAAAACCTAACAAGTATTAAGCAAACCCAAAATATTTTATGCTTAAAAATTGCTTAAGTTATCTTTAAATTAGAATTTCCAATTCATACTAAATAGCTAACCTTATTCATTCATATATTCTTATCAAATCAAACATCAAAAGGATTTTCAACTTAAAATCATATCAAACACACAAATCCTTTTGATAGTGCACCTATATGCATTTTATAAGTTATGTATACAGGAATGAGCTTGTATAAGCCTCTTAAATGACCAGAAAAAAATTAAGCAAAAATTATAATAAAAGATACACAAGTAAACCTATATCAAATTAATTTACTTTTTCAATTATTTTAATCTTCATAAAATTCCAATTCCATTTCAAGACTCTTTGAGCGATCATAGTCGAACTTCATTAATACCTATCTTTCAACACACTTCATGTATAAGCATTAGTAATAAAGTTTGTTTTGTCACCATCAAAATAAGGTGGAACCTCACTAAAATGTTATATGATTAATTATGACTATTAATGACTAGGCACTTTTAACTCATTTCATAATTTGGATAACGGATACCTGATGAAAAGAATGATATTCCACATATAAAATGAAACTTAGCAAGTAATTTTGTGACTTTTTTTTTAAAAAAAATTATCATTAGACTAAATAAATAAATAATTAGCTTTGCTAATTAAATAAGTGAGCATAATTCACTCCATTGATTTATAATCTTATACACACACATATATATAAAGAATAAAATATAAAATAAATAAATAAATAAATAAATAAATAATAAGCAATATATATGTGTGTATAAGGTTCAAGTTATGAGTCGTGCTTATTGCTAGTTGATTCGATGTAACTCAATTGACAGTAAGCTTAGCCAAAACAATAGATTCAATGGAGTAAAGTAATGCATTTAATGAATAGGTCAGGATAGATAAAACTTTTGCCAAGTTTATTTAATTGAATAGGATTGCATAACTCGAGAGAAATAAATAATGAATATGAACACATCCTAGAAGGATTAATTACCTTAATCCTAACTTCATCATTGAGTACTATCTTTGTGAGTTTTTTTAAGCAATTTACTTTTAATTGTTTGTTGATTTTCATTTTTAAACCAAAAGATCACCACTCAATTCATTAGGTTACATAATTTAGATAGGCACTCATTAGTAATAACATTCCCTATGGATTAGGGATTTAACTTAACTATTTTAAAATCTATAGGTAGACTTGCCTACTTCTAAGTTGTAGTATTATTAGTGTGTTTCTTAGACAATTTTGATTTAAAACTTAGGCATTTTCAACATGCATCAAATTTTTGGTGGAATTGTCAAGGACTACACCATTATTTAGTGTTTTATTTTTTTTATCAAACTAGTTTTATTTCCTTGGTTTCAGTTTTAGTTTGTTTTAGTTTTCACAATTTTGAAATTTTTTCACCTTAATTTTTTATGTAAGAGCTTTACATTTGATAATGTGCTTTAGGCTATGTTTTCCTAGTTGTTTAGTAAGTGATTTTGCATTTTTATGATGTATTTAGGACTTAGTTTGATGTTCTTTTGATTTTTTTACTTTTGCTTGTGTTTCTAAGTGCTTGAGTGACGATTTTGGGCAAGTTTTTATTCTTAATGGTGTAGCCATGTAATGGAGTTACATATGGACTTTAAGGAAGAAGAAAGTAGGAGAAAAGTGGAAGAATAAAAGAGAAAACCTAGGTCATAATCATAACATAATAGAGAGGATCTGAAAAATTAGAAGTCACGTTCATGACTTACCCACTATCTAGCACACCTGTCTTCTTTGGGTTTTGACTTGTTAAGGGCATATTTAAGGGCTCTAAAACATATGAGCCACCTCCAATCATCAGCAAGCTTTCCTAAGAAGAGAAATACCAGGTTTTGGGAGGTTTCCAAGGAAGGAAACAAACTCACTCGTCAAGGTTTCAAGAAGTTCGTCAACTTCAAGATTTTTCCAACTTGGGAGTGAAGTGAAGAATGTAAGCTTGGCCTTGTTTCTTTTCATTCTTCTCTTTTCTACCCTATGGTATGTAGAACATGGATAGTGTTTATTTTATTGACATTATATGTGGTTGAATACTTTTGTAGGAGTTACTTTTTAATATATTTTATGGAACTCTAGTTTATTGAATCAATAAAATCATATGTTTTATATTTATAGTGCTTAAACCTTGCAATAGATTGAGAGATAGTATACAATGAGAGTTGGCACTCAATAGACCTAGAAATATTAGGTTTATTATTTCATTAAAGAGAGATCTTAGTTTATTAATATATTGGCAATAAGATTGCTTCACATCTAGTTAGATTTTTAGGAAACGTTTTGTAGATTAAGAGATTACAAGACTAATTATAGCTTATTTCAATTTACGTTTATTTGAATTAGGTTTTAGTTAACTAATTAATAGCTTAGTTAATTTGAGTTTATGTTAGTTTTAGTGTTGAATTGTGTTTTTCCTTTGATATTTTTAATTTCCAACCTTTATTTTTTTAATTAATTATGTTTTGTGTTTAGTTAACTTTTGCTTTACTTAATTTAGTTATGTGTGGCTAGTCTCCTTAGGGATTTTGTCTAGTTCAGTTTGGGACTTGGATTACATTGTAAGAATTAGGAGTTACATCTAGGTTTAATCACCCTATAGGTAACTTCCTAATCCAAAGGCTAAAGTTGAGTGTGTGATACATAATAGTCCATAGCGATTCCCGGAAGTAGCAATAGGTTAGTTGGATTTGTTACCATACTTAATCAACTAACCTAGGGTCCCTTGCATTTAGGTTACATATTCCTAGCTTGTGAGTAGATGGCCTAATTTAGTCGTTCCTTAGTACTTAATGCATCCTCACCATTTAACTTAGAGAGCTTATTCTGGGATATAGTGGAGATAAGGGCATTTCTGGAACTTGTTAGATTTGTCTAATTTAGAACAACTATGGGTTTAAGAGCTTGTTCAAGCCTATATACTAACACAATGAATAGATCATTTCTTATTTATATTCAATGATTAATGATCATCCCAAAATCCTGAAGATATCTCCAACCTATTTCTTTGTTATTATTATTAACCTTTTCAAGATTTGTTTCGTGTTTGTCTTTCTATTTAAGTTCAGTGCATCCTAGATTATTTTTCCTTCATCGCTTTAGGGTGTTTTTTTTTTGTTGCAACATTTAAAATAACATTAACATTCTAGCTCCTTGAGGTTCGACCTTAGCTCATCATTTACTGCATATTAAGGTACAATTAGGAATTATTATTTGGTAGATTGCAATGAATTCACCATTTATTCAACTTGGGAAATTTAGTTACATCTTGAGAGAGGGTGACTAAGGTATTAGGGTATCTTCGAAAAAAAATAATTGAATCAATAAGCTAAAAGAGAAATAAAATTTGGATAAAAGTAATTCCTAGGTTTTAATTTTGAATTCCCAAATTACTAGACTTTGTTCTTCAATTTGGTAAGCTATTTACTTTATTTCATTTTCAGTTCTCATTATTTATTTTTATGCCTTAAACAAAATATAATTGAATCATTGGGTGACTAAAAATAATCATTGTGGGATTATATTTGTTATACTATAAGTTTATGAGCCATTCACTTATGGTATTAACTTAAAAAGAGTTAACAAACATCATATTTTAATGTCGTTTCTAAGGATTGTTAGTTCTAACATCCTATTCAGTTTGAGTAATTTTTATTTAAGGGTTTTTTTTATATTTTTCCTTGTATATTTACAAGTGCATAAACATAAGGAGCACAAGAAGGTTTGATGAGTTAATTGAAGAAGAGTTTTCAGACATCAATAGGCAAAAGGGGAAGTTATGCTGAGCAAAGCGCCAACAAACCATTCAAAGAACTATGGTGGAAGAAGTGAGCAAGGAAGAAACCAAAGGAAACTTATGGATTTTATGAGGCCAGTTTTTAATGCAAATCAACAAGGAGTCGTAAGGTCTTTTGTGCATGAAAATAATTTTGAAATCAAGCCAACTCTACTCAACATGCTGCAAATAAGTGTTTAGTTATATAGTTTGGTGAATGAACATCCCAGTTCCTATCTTCCAAACTTCTTAGAGATTTATGACAGATTCCATTACAACGGGGTATCTGAAGATGCAATTGTTTCGCCTTACCTTAAAGCATAGAGCTAAGGAATGATTAAACTCTGTTAATCCATATCACATCACTACATGGGAGAAACTTACACAAGCCTTCTAACCAAGTATTTCCCATTGACCAAGATAGAAAGGATCACTAAGGAGATCATAAACTTCTAATAAAGTGATAGGGAGTCATTGTATGACTGATAAGAGAGGTTTAAGGATCTATAAAGAAGTTATCCACATCAGAATCTACCTAGAGAATTCCTCTTGCAAACATTCTATAGTGGAGTACACCAAAATACAAGAGGAACCATTGATGTGGAAACTAGAGGGTCCTTAATGGGAAAGACCATAGATGTAGCCCTTGACCTTTTGGAAGAACTGGAAAATAATAGTTGCCTATAGTCGAATGAAAGGAGCAAGTTAGGATTTAAGGAGTAAAAATGGATGATTCTAATTAATTCGGTGATAGCCCTTCAAGCACAAATTTCAACGTTCACCAAGCAACTAAGTAACATGCAAGGAACTTCCTCATCTTTAGTGAAGGACATGCAACCTAGATGTGAACTTTATGGGCAAGATAGCCATGTCACCACCAATTGCTTAATAATGGAGACAAATGAATTTGAGTAAGTAAATTACATGGGTTAATAAGAAAGAAGTTATAATCCTTATTCCTATTCCTATAATCTAAGGAGCAAAAACCACACAAACTTTTCTTGGAATACTCACAATGAAAGATCCTCCTAGTTTCCAATAAGATAGACCTGAGTCTTTGGAGAATAAAATAGATAAGTTGATGGATGTGTTGGGATCCAAATTCACTAATTAAGAGGAAGGATAAAAGATAATGGATGTTTGTTCAAAATTTAAAGAATCATGCATCATCCATCCACATCTTAGAAGTTCAAGTGGATGTCCTTTCATCTATAAGTGTTAGAAGCCTTCCAAGTAACACGGAGGAAAATTCAAGAGAACAACTAAAGGCCATCACAATTAGGATTGGAAAGCAATTAAAGGAGCCAAGCTATAATAATGAAAGCACCAAGAACAAATGCAAAGAGAATGAGAAATATAAGGAGAAAGAAGATGAAAAGGAAGAAGATAAAGATGATGAGAAGCCATATGTCCCTCTATCTCCCTACAAGCTAATGATCCCATATCCACAATGACTCAAGCAATATCAAGTGGGTGTGAAATTCTCTAAGTTCTTATAGTACTTGAAGAAGCTACAAATTAATTTGTCTTTTGTGAAAGCACTAGAGATTATGCCTAAGTACACCAAGTTTTTAAAAGATATTTTAACACATAAACAGATTTGCGAGGACAGTAAAATAATGTCCTTGATGGAAAGTTGAAGCTCAATCATCATTAGCCACATGCCGTCCAAGTTACAAGATCCAAGGAGTTTCACTATACCTTATGTTATTAGTAACTTGGAATTTTCTAAATGTTTGTGCAATTTAGGAGCAAGTATAAACTTCATGCCTTTATCTATTTCCAAGAAATTGGAGCTAGGAGATGTAAAGATAGCTTCCATGCTCATTCAATTAGTAGATCAATCCATTATAAGGTCATATGGAGTGGTTGAAAATGTGTTGGTAAATGTTGATAAGCTTATAATTTCATTTGATTTTGTTATGCTTTACTTTGATAAGAATTGGAATTGTCCTTTAATTTTAGGAAGACCCTTTATGAATACCAGTAAGGCATTAGTAAATGTACATGAAAGAAAGCTAGTGTTGAGAATTTCGGATAAAAAAAGTGGAGGTTGGCATGAGAAAATCTTTAAAGAAACTGATAAAGGTTAATGCTTGTATGAAAAGTGATGTTGTGGATGAATGTATGAAATAAGAAGGAGAGCGAGTTAATGAAGTTTGGGTATTTCAATGAGATGAGAGTTTATGCTAAGAAGATTTAGGTGAGGAGATAAAGTAAGAAACATTAAAGAGGACCAAAGCACCCTTATCACCTTCTATAGTGTAGTCACCCATGTTTGAGTTAAAATCATTACCTTCCTACCATAGATACACCTTTTTAGGTAAGGATCATACTCTACCCATTATCATATACAATCAACTTGACTTGGAGAAAGATGAGAGAGTTCAAGAAGATGATGAGAGCCATAAGTTGGCAAATTTATATATTAGAGGGAGGGATTGGGCCTAATATGGTGATACACGGGATCAATCTTAAGATTGAGTGCAAGAAAGTGAGGGAAAGGCAAAGAAGATTAAATCAAAACTTGAAAGAGGTTGTAAAGAAAAAGGTAGCGAAGATCTTGGATATCGTATCATTTATCCAATTTGGAATAGTTAGTGGGTGAGCCCAATTTAATTTGTTCTTAAGAAGGAAGGCATAACGATGATGAAGAATGAGAAACGAGAAACGATATCCATCAGAACCATCACCTATTGGCGAGTATACATCAATTATAGTAAGCTTAATTTGGCCACTAAGAAAGATCATTTTCCATTGTCCTTTTTAGATGAAATGATTGAGAGAGTAATGAGATATGCATTTTATTACTTTATTGATGGATATTCGAGCTACAACCAAGTCTTCATCTATCCTAAGGACAAAACGAAGGAAACCTTAACTTGCCCACATGGAACATTCACATATCGAAGGAAGCCCATTGGGCTTTATAATGTACCTATCATCTTTCAAAGGTGCATGATGGCCATCTTTGCATACAAGATCGAGGATGGAGGTATTTATGGATGAATTTTCAGTTTTTAGAGATTCTTTTGACCATTGTTTGTTAAATTTAGATAGAGTTCTCCAAAGATGTGAGGAGTCCCATTTAGTATTGAATCTGGAGAAGTCTCATTTCATGGTCCATGAAAGAGTTGTCTTGAATCATAAGATCTCATGCAAGGGGATTCAAATGGATTGAGTCAAACTAAGGTCATTGAAAAGCTCTCACCTCCTACAAACATCAAGCACATAGGAGCATTCTTAGGCTATGTGGATTTCTATTGATGGTTCTTCAAAGGATTTTTCTCTCATTGCTAAACCCTTGACTAAATTATTGATTAAAGATATAACTTTTGACTTTGATGTTAACTGTTTATATTCTTTTAACAGGCTGAAAAAGGAACTCACCTCTGCGCCAACCTTGACATCACCAAATTGGCCATTTCAATTTGATATCATATGTGGTGCAAGTGATCATGCTATCAGATGTGTGCTTGGATAAAGGAAGGAGAAGAGGTTGCATGTCATTTGCTATATAAGCAAGACCTTGGAGAGGGCTTAATTGAACTATACAACATCAAAAAACAATTGCTTGCAATGGTATTTATTGGTGATAAATTTTGTTCGTATCTTTTAGGCTCAAAGTTTAATACATTTACGTATCATACAACATTACATTACCTTTTTTCCAAGAAGTATGTGAAACCCAGGCTAATTTGATGGATACTTTTTCTTTAAGAGTTTGACATAAAAAATATGAGACAAATAAGGAGCAAAAAATGTAGCAGCAGATCAATTCTCATAACTTAAAGGAGGGTATAGCCAAGAAGGAGAAGAAATTAATGAGCACTTCCTCGATAAAGCTTTAATGATGGTAACCAATCCTTTTATTCCATGGTTTATCGATATTGCGAATTATCTCACAAGGGGTGTTCCTCTTTCTAACTTATTATATCAACAAATAAAGCATTTCTTATTTCAATGCACTCATTTAGTTATGGGATGAACTTTTGTTATATAAGATATATGCGAATGGTTTGATTTGCTGGTGTTTTTGAAGAGGAAAGTCTAGAAGTTCCAATCCAACGCCTTAGCTTACTATATATAGGGCATTATAGAGAAAACAAGACCATAATTCATGTATTGGAATGTGGATTCTATTGGTTGAGCTTCTTCAAGGATGCTAAGGAGTTTGTGCTTCATTATGATAGGTGTCAAAGAGTTAGAAATATATCAAGAAGAGATGAAATCCCACTTTTTAATATCTTAGAGGTCAAAGTGTTCGATATGTGGGGTTTGGATTTCATAGGATTGTTCCCATCTTCTCTAACTAACTCTTATATCCTAGTTGAAGTTGATTATTTGTCTAGGTGGGCGGAAGCAATAGCTACTCTAACAAATAATGGTAAGGTGGTATAAAAATTTATCAAGAAGATATTTACTTGATTTGGAGTGTCTATGGTTATCATAAGAAATAAAGGAACTCATTTCTACAATAAACCTTTTGATGCACTTTTGAGGAGATATGAAGTTCATCATAAAGTGGACATACATTACTATCTTCAAACAAGTGACCAAGTAAAAGTTGTGAATCAAGAATTGAAGAGAATTCTAGAAAAAGTGGGGAGTGATTCAAGGGAGGATTAGATGATGAAGTTGGATGATATATTGTAGGCATACCAGGACCTCTATAAGTACGACTCTTTTCTACTTACGTATGGCAAGGCTTGTCATCTACCTTTAGAGTTAGAAAATAGGGCATATTGGGCTAATGGTTATCTACAACTCCAAATGTA
This sequence comes from Pinacopodium congolense, assembly GCA_028565735.1. Classification (NCBI taxonomy): domain Eukaryota; kingdom Viridiplantae; phylum Streptophyta; class Magnoliopsida; order Malpighiales; family Erythroxylaceae; genus Pinacopodium; species Pinacopodium congolense. The sequence continues at coordinate 19,013 of JAOXYD010142817.1, forward strand.
GCTAATGATTGGTACCTTTAGAGTTGTAACTCTAAAGGTTGAAGAAGCAAAATATAGCTAAAAATAGATGTGGTCTATCACGATCCTAATAGAGGAAAGTATAAAATCGAAGTCATGATCATGACAAAGATCCCCATTTTGGCAGAATCATGATCATGACTTAAATTTAAAAATACCTGACCGCCTTTTGTTTAAACCCTATTTTCTCCTTTCGGTTCCACTTTTCTCACTAAATACGCCTCCTATACTCCAAAACCACCTTGATTCTTCAATTTATTCATCAAATCTCTAAGTTTTTCCAAGATTTTCACCCTATTTACATCTTTTGCTATTTTTTCTCTTTTAAATCATGCTTTTTAAGTCCTATTTCATCATTTTATATCATCTTCTCACTTTTTCTTCTCCCATTTAAAATTTTACAGGTTTTTTTCTCCACAATCATAGATAAGAGAAGTAAGTAAGCAAGAAAGAAGAACATTAATCTTGAGGCCAAGGAGCAAGCATCTAGAAGCAGATTGCCTAACTTAGCATAAGAATTCAGAGCTTAACTTCAGAGCCCTGTTTCCTAATTTCCTAAGAGAGTAAGGTAAAAGGCTTCAAACCTTTAAAGCTGAGACTCTCATTGCTTTAAAATATTTTTAATTTGCCTTATTTTTATTTTTATTAGAAAATCTATATTACTACCTAAATTTATATGCGATACGGTTTTTAGTAAGACTGAGAGCAATAAATGATCTTTGAAGGTATTGGTTTTTTATGATGTATAGACACTAATCTCAAGGTAAGTACCACTTACCACATATTTCATTCCTTAACTAGTGTCTTTACTAAAAGGAAAATGTTCTTAGACAATAGTTTCCTAGCCATTGCACTTATCATGGATTTGGGTGAACTAACCATGATAGACAGGGAGTTCTTAGATGTTGAACATTTTTTTCATTGAAGATTTATCACAAAATTCTTGGAATGAGCTGAGAGACCCAAGCACTAGAACTCCTTCTAGAAATATAAGGAGAAAGCACTCTTCATCTCCCATTCAGATGAAGATAAGTACTCCCATGAAAGTTGTGAGGAGGAAAGTGAAATAGGACATAGTTTTACATTCAATGGAACAAAATAATCAATAGATGGGAAGGTGACTCGTTACAATGGAGGCAACAATCAACTAAGTGGTACACCAACAATAAGCAACCTTGAAAGAAGTGGCGTGCCATCAACTTATGAAATGAAGAACTTGCTTAAGTTATTTTCCATTAAAGGATTTGAAATCCCTTCACCAACTCCATGACCAGCAAGCCCTCCATAAGCCACTCTTGCCCTTTATATTTTATGTTTGTGTTTTTTTATGTCTTTTGTGTTTCAGTTAGTTTGTTTTTTTGTTTTTTTATGATTTACCTTCTACATCGAGGACAATTTATTGTCCAAGTATGGGGAGGTAGCACATGCATGGCACCATGTTTCATTTTGTATGCATTTCTTATATTTTTTATGCATTTTTTCCATTTTTTGAGTGCATTTTGTTATTAAGTGAGATTAAATGACATGAATTTGAATGGAAATGGGTTAACTACTAATAATATTGTTTGAGTAGTGAATAAGCATGATCTCAAGAAGTTCACTTATGATTGTCTTTCCATTGAAATTACAAATTACTTAGGTTACTGCTTACCTATCTTACCTCTTTTATATTTGATTAGATGCGCTTTTTATGAGAATTTAATTAGAGAGTAGGGACATAGGCTCACAATATAAATTAAATAAGGAATTCAATGACTACTTCACTAACTCCTAAAGTGATAAAAACAAATCAAATGAAAAAGGAGTTAATATTAAAGCCAATAGGCTGGTTGTAATCTTTGTTTTCATTGAGTAACTAGAGGTGTGCCCCTAAAGACGTACACCTTTGTGTAAAAAGGCCAAATAACACTCTAACTTTGCTAAAAGAACGTTACTTAGTTGAGTAATTGGAGGTGTGCCCCTAAAGATGTGCACCATCACATAAAAAGAATAGGTGGTTGCTCTTAGCCATAAAAAAAAGGAAGTTTAAGACTAGGTGAAACATATGGATCTATTTTATAAAATTAAGACAATTCATCAGTGATTTCTTAATAATGGCCTACGTTCAACTCGGTAATTGGACATAATGCATATTTACAAGTGTCTTGGATGTAAGCATAGGATAGCAATGCTCTAATTAATATGCATTTTCATTTCAAAGATATTCCTAAAGTGAAAAGATCAAGTTTATATTTTGGATCTTCTTAAATGATTGTTGTCCTTAGACAATTCAATTTTATGAGATCTCTTACCATGATTACTTTCAAACTATCATCCATTATTGGATCTTATATGTCTTTTGGATATGCTTGTCTTGCATTCGAATCTTTGCTTAATGACAAGAAAAGATTTAAGTGTGGAGAAGTTGTTAATGTGCTTTAGGCCATGTTTTCCAAGTTGTTGATTTTGCATGTTTATGATGTGTTTAGGACCTAGTTTGGTGTTCTTTTGATGTTATTGTTTTTTTTTTTTTTGTGTCTAAGTGTTTGAGATGGAGTTGTAAGTGGACTTGCGGAGGTAGCAAGTAGGGAAAAAGTGGAAGAACAAAAAAGAAACCCCAAGTCATGATCATGGCTGAGAGATCTAAAAACATAAAAGTCACGGTTGTGACTTACCCACTCTTTAGCAAACATTTCTTCTTCAATTTTTGAGTTATTTGGGGCATATTTAAGGGCTTTAAACCTTAGGAACTACCACCAATCATCTTAAAAGTTTTCTAAGAAGGAAAATACTAGGTTTTGGGAGGATTCCAAGGAAGGAGACAAACTCAATCATCTAGGTTTCAAGGAGTTCATCAACTTCTAAATTTTTTCAACTTGGAAGTGAATTAAATAGTGCAAGCTTGACATTGTTTCTTTTCATTCATCTTTTTTCTACCCGTTGCATGGAGAATATGTTTCTTCTTGATTTTATTAACATTATGTGTGGCTGATTATTTTTGCAAGAGTTACTTTTTATTTGTTTTATGAAACTCTAGTTTATTTATTAAATGAGATGTTGTTTGTGATATTTTTTATGCTCTAACTTTATAATAGATTGATAGATTAAGCTTGGTAAATTTGTGTTAACTGTATAATAAGAGTTTCCACTCAATAGACCTATAAATATTAAGTTTATTAATTGATTAAAGAGTGATCTTGGTTTATTAATATATTGCTTTTACGATTGCTTAACATCTAGTTAAATTTTTAGGAAACATTTTGTAAATTGAGAGATTGCAAGACTAATTCTAACTTATTTAACTAAGTAAAGTTATTTAAACCTTCAGAGAGGGTGACTAAGGTATTTGAATATCTTGGGCCAAATATAATTGAATTAATAAGCTACGAGGGAAACAAAATAGAGATAGAAATTCATAGGTTTTAATCTTGAATTCCTAAATTATTGTACTTTGTTCTTCAATTTGAGAAGTTGTTTAGTTTATTTCATTTTTAGTTTTCGCTATTTTTTTGTCCCTTAGACAAAATATAACGTGAATCATTGGATGACTAAACCTAATCCTTATGGGATGATACTTCTTATACTACGAGATTACATCTTTGTGATATTAATTTAAAATAACTTAGCAGTTAACAACATTTTCTTGATTTTTTTTGTTTTCGTTCTTTTCAGGCTAGGCATCTTCCTTGCATGACCTGTAGTCATCCAATTGATTTAGTAGAGCCAGATCCTTTGGTAGATCGAATGTTTAAAAGAGGTTTAAAAGAGAAGAAATAAAAAAGTAGTATGAAGCTAGAAGTCCTAACACAGCAAATGGACAAGTAGAACTAACCATAAGTTATCTTTTACGACCTTCATTATAAGGCACAACATCAAGTATACAATGGTCTAGGATGGAGAGTGCAAGATTTGAGATTAAATCATGGATTATTTAGATTTCACATAATTACGTGCAATTCGACGGGCTTCTGGACTAAGATCCTAATGCCCACATCCCCAAATTTTTTGGAGATCTGTGATACCTTCAAATTAAATGGTGTATCTACAAAGACTATTATGCTGTGGATATTTTCTTTCACATTATGTAGTCGAGCTAAGTCATGGTTAAATTCAAATATACCTGATTCCATCACTTATTAGAACTAATTAGTTGAAATGATCTTAACAAGGTATTTCCTTCCCTTTAGATTAACTAAACTTCATAACGATATTATCTCTTTTCTATAGTGGGAGCAGGAGAAGTTTTATAAAGATTGGAAGCATTGGAAGGACATGCTTAGGAAGTGCCCCCTTCGTGGTTTTGAGTTGGAAATGGTAATCCAGACTTTCCATGGTGGTCTCATCTTTACCATGAATCAATTAATAGACAAATCATTTCATGGCACCATCAACTTTAAGAAACCTAAGCAATTGCAAAATCTGATTAAGAATATAGCCTTAAATGCCTACTAGTGGAGGAGCACAAGATAGAGACCTAAGTCTAGTGGAGGAGTACATAGTATAAATGTAGTTTCCTCATTAGAAGCCAAGGTGGAATAGTGACACCTTAGTAGTTTCCTCGTTATAAGAAAACTAGACAATACGGCCATAGCATATATGTCACATCAAGTTACAACTTGCGATTTCTGTTAAGATAGTCATCCTAACAATGAATGCTAGTCAACAGGAGTAGGAATAGGGAAGAATAAGTGGATTACGTGGTAAACTACCAAATTAACCCTTATGATAACACATACAACCCTATATGGCGTAATCACCCCAATTTCTCCTAGCAAGCTCAAAGCTAGCAAGGCCAATACCATCGGCCTAGCTTGCACCCTTAATAACAACCTAACAAACAACCTACCTTAGAGTAGTTTCTTGTTAAATACATCACTAACTTGGATGCCCACTTTTAGAAACTTAAAGCATCAATTAAGAACCTAGAGAACCAAGTTTGATGACTTGCCAAAAGTATTCTAGAGAGACCATTAGCTACTTTATATGGTAATACTAAAGAGAATCCAAAGGAGTAACTGCATATGGTATTATCAAGCATTGAGAAGAATGTTATGAAGTTGGTACATGGAGGAAAAGAGACAAGAGAAGAAGCACAGAAGGAGGAAGGTAAAGAGAGAAGAAGTGAGCCATCATGTTTGGTTTTTCAAAAAGCAACCACTAAACAACCAACGAAGCATCTAGGTATGTGCTTGGAGCCCATCAAGAAATAAAATGTTAACATTCCTTTGGTTAATTTTGTTGAACCAAGGTGGTTCTAATCATGTGTTTTGATGAACCAAGGTGGTTCTAATCATGTGTTTTGATGATGACAAAACATTATTCTTACTAATGTTTAAGTGTTTGAAGTGTTTATAAGATAGGTTGCACATATATGAGGAGGCTAAGGTAGAAGAGCTATCTT
>JAOXYD010142818.1:0-10690 GCA_028565735.1 Pinacopodium congolense
CATATCAAAAGGTGCTGAGGAAATAGAATCATTAATAGAAAAAGGTAAAGCATGACTTTTAGAGAATTGACAAGAAAAACAATCAAAATATTTAGTCTTATCAGATCCTAATGAGCCACTAGACACTAAGGAATTTAATCTGGTATTAGAGGGATAACCAAGGCGAAAATACCAAATATGAGGAGTGACAGCACCAACAGTATGCTTGGAATGAAGATGCAAGGAAGTAATCTCAAATAGTCATCAAACCTTAAGCCCTGTCCAAAGGATCTCGCCCGTCTGTGAATCTTGCACAGTACAACTATAACTCGAAAAATGATAAATTAACACCAAGATTTAAAGAAAGATTAAGAACAAGAAATGTGTTAGATAAAGGTAATGTAGCTGTGTGGGCAATGTTGATATTTTAAACATGCACAATAAGTTATCAGTAGTATGAACAATATGTGGAATAAGTGGTATTTTAGAGGATTTAAGGATAGAAGAATCATATGTTATATGGTTGTAGCAAGCAAAGTCAAAATACCACAAGGACGAATTACTTGAGGTGACAGATAGGGCAGAAGAAGAAACAATACCAGACTCTGGTTGGAGTTGTTGAAGGAGAGCTTGAAGATCTTTTAAAGAAAATTTAGGAGATGTCATATTTGTTGAACCCTCTGTAGCAGCGGCTACAATAGAAGAATATGGAATGGTCTAGGAAGGATTATTGGATCCAAAATTATGTCGAATCTCTTTTTACATTCAGAAATATGATGACCAGTTTTTTTTACAGTATACACAAGATCCTTTGAAGGTTTTCTTGATTAGATGCTAAGGATTGTGAGTATAAGATTTTGAGTAACAAGAACAACATTTTTAGTAGGAACGACTTTTTCCATACAAAGTGTATTGAGTCGGCTCTCTTCTATTGTTAATTCTTTAACTACAGTATTAAGAGTTGGTAAGGAACCTCTTCGAAGAAGAGAATTACGGTTGGACTCAAACTCATCTCGAAGAATCATCAATAACTGTCAGATATGTTGACGATCACGAAGATTGGCATAGATGGTGGCTGCAACAGGATTAGGCCAGATAGGATCTCCAAGGGTCAATTGGTCCCACAATTCTTGTAATTTAGACACATAGCTATGAATAGTATAGCCAGGTTGTTATTACATCTGATGAAGTTTTCGATAAAGTTGAAATTGATTAACATCATTAGATACAGAATAACGATTCTTTAAGAAATCCCATACCTCCTTAACTATGTCAAAACGTCGAAAGTTGAGTTTGATCACTTTAGTACGTGTATTTTGAAATCAGGTAAGGATTTGATGATTCATTCCATCCCAAAAGACTAAGCGATCTGTAAATTTTTCTTCATCTTCTTCTTCACTTTTGTTTGGTTAGGTATTTCTCCAGTAACAAGATGCCAAAGAAGCCTGCCCTTAAAAAAGCTACACATTTCTTCAGTCCACAAATCATAGTTTTATCTATCGAAAACAACATTGATAGGATTGGGAATGTATGGAAAAAGTTTAGAGGCATCCATAATAAGATTATAATATTGAAATGATATAACTTATATATAGAGTTTGAATTTGTCCAATCTGACCTCACCAATGGATTCAGAACACCCAAAAACCTTCGGAACCGGCATGGGTGAACAAGGAACCGTCCGAAAAGAGGGTGAACCAGCCAGTTAACCTTGAAGTCAATGGGTCAATAATCAAACCGCATCAAACCAGAAAGTTGATGAGGTTATAACACGTGGCCGTGTGACAGGACAACACGTGGCAGAGTTAAAGTGTGACATGTGACAAATTGACATAAGCAAAAGTGACCAAATCATTGTGAGTCACGTGGCATTCTCTTATGTGGACACGTGGATGCTCAGTTAGATGACGTGGTTGTACTGATGGGTGACACGTGAACGAGCCGTCTAACTTATGGAAACGACGTCGTTTTTGGCTTTCAGAAAATGACGTCGTTTTAGTTCTTCTTGTTCCTTAAGAAAGCAGGAGAAACAGAGACAGAGTTGATCGGCACATCAACTTCAGACTGTGCGTGAAGGCGCATAGGAGGGGGTTTCGTGACGATTATTGCAGTGAACTGATCTAGGCAAAGAGAAGATTCATTTGGTAGGACAACATGTTATGAAATAACAAATGAGATAGTCAAAAAAATGTGTGAGAATGGACTGTTGTAAAGAAAATTTGAAAACTAAAACAATAAAAGAGAAGTTAGATACGATGTGTTCTTTGCTATGAACCTATAAAAGAAGAGAAATAAACAAAAGAGAGATAAACAATGATCTGAAACGTTTATATTTGTTATGTATCTTAATTACAAGTAAATGAGTTTCTCTCTATATATATATATATATATATATATGAGATAATTTAGACAAAAAACACAGATAAAATCGGTGTAAATATAAGTGTAAATGCAACTAGGACAATTTCATAACAATCGATGCAGCTATTTTGAACTTGTGGAGAAGGTACATTGGCAAACGTATTATTATGTGCTCTTAAGTGTTTATTTACTTTGCACTTAACGATAATAATTACAAGTTTTTCACCTTAAAAAGAAAAAAAGGAAAAAAAAACATAAGTTATCATCAAGTCGTGATGATTTGTTAGATGGACCAATTGAATTGTTAAGGACTTAAACATCAGTTGTAAATGTTATCATAAAGTCGGCCGAATGATTTTAAAGAGTTCATTCTTTTGTCACATTTATGACGACGGTTGCCTATCTAATATTCTGAAGACTCCATGACCAACAACGATCACTTGCTTCTCTTATTCCCTTCATTCACATGTCTGTTTTTCATGCTTTCATACATGCCGTCCAATATAAAAGGAAAAGATTGGTACAAAAGTAAACATATGATTCTCGTTTAAATTTTTCTTAAAACTTGAATTTGATTTAGGCACGCAAGACATCCAACTAATACAATCCAAAACTCTTCTGACGTCTTTTTTTTAATGTATATAGTTAAAAAGTAAAGAGTATGTTTGGTTCATCAGTTATCGCCTTTTATTTTTATTTTATTTATATATATTTTTACACAATATTTTATTTTTATTACTTTAAAATTTTTATATTGAATTTGTGTGTTATTTTTTAATTTCTGACCTATTTTTTTATTTTTGTATTTAAAAGAACATAAATAAAAAATATAATAAAAACCAAAACCAAAACCAAATAACCTCTAAAGAAATCAATTTCAATCAAATTTAGGTTAAATTTTAGGGAATACTTAGTTGAGTTGTGAATTATAATTTTTTATTGTAATTGTGCTTTTGTATTGATTATTGTGTTTTCTTTTTCAATTTTTGTATTATATTAGCGTGTTTTATTTATCGATTTTTGTATTTAAAAAAACAGAAAATCAAAATAAAAAAATAAAACTCAACTGAACAGGGCCTTAGGATATATTTATTTACGTTTCTTGTTTTCATTTTTCATTTCTATTTTTCTGAATATAGAAACAAAAAAATACGACAAAAATCTAAAAATATACAAAAGTTAATAAAAGCTCATAAAATAGAAATAGAAAATAAAATATATAAGCTCAACTAAATGAGCTCTTAATATTTAAAACATTCAAATTGAATTCTAATATTTTTAAAATGTTCAAATTAAATAGTAATCTTTTAAAAATTTACATTTAAACATTAAACTTTAAATTAATATTTTCATCAAATTTAAAATTACCCGGGAACTTAGAATTTACAACTGGTCCAACAAATTGAAGTTACAATCGGCCTAGCAAATTAACACAAAAACATTAATTTCCGATTAAGATAATTACACTCAATAATACATAACTAAACAAAAATCTTGCCTATCCATTGAACAAGTGTTAACAAAGAGAGAAGAAGAAGAAGAAGAAAGAGGAAGGTCATGAAATAAAATAATGGCTTAACAAAAGCCTTTCGATAATTAATAAACAAAGAGAGAAGTAAACATCAACGAAGAGACAAACAAAGCAAGCCTACCTACTAATCGTGAATTTGGCTCATGGGACCCTTTAACTCACTATCACCATAAAATATAAGTATACACTGAGTCTAATATTGTTTTATGATATTGATATACATCCCCACCTTGTACAAAATCCATTTTCTCTTTGATCATTGAAAGAGACATTGCATGAGCAAGAGACAAGACTTTACTTGTCATTTTTATGATTCAAAAACCTCTTCTTCTTGTTCACCATTTCACACCTTTCTCAATCCCTTTTTTTTTTAAATTTCTTTCTTTTAGTAGATAATGGGGTTGTTTCATATAACATATATGATTTATTATTATTTATTATTTTTGTCTTTTGTTTCTTATTTTTATAAGGAAAAATAAAAAAATATTTAATTGACACATGTAACAAAAATAAAAATAAAAATAAAAATTTGTTTAATTGAGATTTATGATAAAAAATAATTTAGTAGTGTCAATTAAATATGAAATAAATTTAAAATTATTTATTAAAACAATTTTATACACCTTAAAAATATATATTAATAAATAGATTGTATCAATTATTCATTATAAAAAATTTGTTTATAAAATATATTTTTAAAATATGGAGAAATAAAATTTTTTACTTCTCTATTTTTATTTTTATTTTTCTAATTTGTAAACAAAGAAATAAAATAGAATACAATCAAACATATTTTTAAATTTTAAAAATAAAAATAAAAAATAGAAATAAATAGTGTAATTAAAAAGTTCATAATTACATTTTATTTATATTATTTATTACTTATTATTTTGTAATAAAAGATAAAATAATTAAAGAAGATCATTTGTCATGAAGTCTCTAAAAGTAAGGATAATAATAGGTCGAGATATAGCTTAAATTCGACTTTCTTAAAAGAAAAATAATTATATAACCAATGGTTCATGACTTTTTTCGGGCTATCTTACTTATTAAATTATTATTTTATCTTTTCTTTATATTAAATAGTGATAGTTATCTATAAATATAGTAATTTAACTACAAATGCCAATATTTGAAAAATCAGATCAAACCGGTTGGTTTGATCAGATTAACTTAAAATCGATCGGTTTATCAATTTGGTTTCTTTTAAAAATCGTTATATAAAAGCCAGAGGGTTAGGGATCAGACCGGTCAGTTTGACAGGTTCGACTAAGTTTAATTGACTAATTTAATCGGTTCAACCGGTTTAACCTGTTTGTTTACTATTTTCAACTCAATACAGCCCAACTCACCCCTCTTAATTTTTTATATTTTTTATTCCAACCCACTCTTCCAACATTTTTTACTTTTTATTATTTTTATTATCTATTAAATCTATTAATTTTATTATTTTATTTTTATTAATTCTTATATGACATTATTTATTTATTTTATAATTTTTTGTTATATATTTTTATTTTAAGTAATAAACATTAAAATGAAAATTTTTAATATAATATATTTTTGATATTATAATTTAGTAAAAGATTAACAAAAAATAGATTAATGATTTATACATCCTATTATTTTATACCGGTTCAATACTGATTTTATAACGATTTTATACTAGTTGAACCTTTAAACCTTTAACCTCTTCCCTTACCGGTTCGATATCCGGTCCGTTTTTACAACATAATGTGGTACATCACAACATTTAACTAAATTCCTTTGCAAGATTTTTCACTCTTTTTTCATGTTATTACTCTTTTTGTGAGACTCACCTTATCGACGTACCTTTTTCAATTTCAAGTTGTGTGTCAACTGTTGATAAAGCCCACCAATCACTTATTCATTTCATTTTATAACTTTTTCTCAAAGGAAGTTAAAATTTGATATAACATAAACTAACTAAAAATTCATATTATATCTGTTTTGATGATCTTACATTCATAGTTTATATATAAATATATATTGTGTTATAAAGTTTTCATTTTTATGTCCGTAAAGAAGATATGGACATAAAAAGAAGATCAAGGACCTTGTATAGAATAACTACAAATACATACATATATATATATATATATATGAACCTAATAAAAGTTATAATCATACAGGTAGCCCCAATGCCTCTCTTTTTAGGTTTTCACTTGGACCATTAAGTAGAACATATAATTCGATGTCCTCCCTTGACGACAATCACCGGAACATTGTTATTGACAACAAAAATAAAAAAGGCAGAAAGGATAATCACGGCAAGCAGGAGATCCTCATTTGTTTTTGACTTTGAGATTGGGAGGCTAAAGTACGCCATTGACTACATGCTCTAACATTGTTATGCTGCTTCGGTAAGGAAAATCCTATATTAAAATTTTCTTGTACAAATTATTAACTTTAACCAGCTATAAAGATATGCCATAAATATACAAAGAGAGCTCCACATCACTACATGTTTATCATACCGTGCATTTCATCTTTGCGTCCTTTTCATTTTAGATATGAAAGTGAAGGACCTTTTATAATCTTCTACATGAAAATACCACTTTTATAATCTTCTTACATCAAATTATATCAATTCCGATTTGAATAATAAATCGCTCCCTCGAAAATTTGTAATTAATGGAAATGGGAAAGGCTCTATTGAAAATTCGGCAAGATGAAAAAGCTCTGCAAACATTATGGCTTATTAGAGCCATTTTTATATAACGTCTTTATTATAAAGGAACATAAATCTATCAACATTTTAAGATTTATTTGATTTTAGTAAAACTTGTAAAAAAATTTAATTTATTAACCAATCTTTAAAATTTCATTTAACTCAAATACTCTATTAATTTTTTATTAACTCATTTCTCATTAGGCAGACTATTGAGAAACTAAAATAAACTTTCATCACCCTGGCTCCTAAGATGACCAATCCCTCAACCTTCAGTGACTTTCGTCCTATTTCATGCTGTAGTACTACTTATAAAATTATTTTTAAAATTTTGGCTCAACGGTTGAAGAAAGTCCTCAATCTTCTATTAGCTCCAACCAAATAGGTTTTATTCAAGGCCGCTCAATAGGTGACCATATCTTACTCACCCAAGAACTAATAAGCTCATATATATTGAAGAATGGACTAAAGGATTGTGCAATGGAACTGGACTTGTAGAAGGCTTACGATTTTGTTAGCTGAGAATTTTTAGAAGCGGCCTTAAACTAATTTGGTTTTCCTATATATTTTACTAAATAGGTGATGGAATGTATATCTTCTTCGTCTTTCAACATCCTCATCAATAGAGCTCCTAATCAACTTTTAAGGTAAGAAGGGTTTGCGGTAAGGTGACCTACTTTCTCTGTATCTCTTCATCCTTTATATGGAAATCCTTAGTAGGCTTCTCAGCTTATGCATTGCTTCTAACCCTTCTTTTAAATTCCATAGCAAGTATAAAACCTTGCGTATTCAAAGCCTAATGTTTGTTAACGACATATTAGTCTTTTGTGGGGATAATGATTCATCTATCCATACTTTATTGGAAGCCATTAATTGTTTCCTTAACATTTCAAAACTGCTAATGAATAGTACGAAAAGTCATATAACTTTCTCTACTTTAGTAGCATTGGTGGCCACCTAGTTAGAAGCGTCTGCAAGGCTTCAGATTTAAAGTCTACCATTCAAATATTTAGGCCTTTTACTAATTGCTAGCAAGCCCTCCTTCATGGATTGCCAAGCCTTACTAGAGAAAGTGGCTAAGAAAGCATCCAATTGGTATAATAAAAAGTTGTCCTATAAGGGCATTTACAACTCATAAAGGCTATCCTCGACAACCTCCATATCTACTGGACATCCCACCTGATTTTACCTTCCAAAATCATTAAAGATAGCGATTGTTACCTTAGGAATTTCTTTTGGAAAGGAGATCCCAAAAAAAGGGTATGACAAAAATAAATTGGAGAGAGGTAGCTCTTCGTAAGAGGCTTAGTGGATTGGGAATTATCTCTATCAAAACTGTGATCAAGTCCAGCCTTGTGAAACAAATTTGGTATCTTTTAACTGATAAAAAGGCTTTATGGGTGAGCTAGATACACTTCTATCACTTCAAATATTCTAGTTCTTGGAAAAGCTCACTCAAATTTGGATCATCATGGTTCTTACAGCAAATTTATAAAGCTAGAGATGTGGACTATGGTTTATCTATAAGCATAATCGATAATGGTAGATCAACACCTTTTTGGCATGATAGTTGGTCGGCAGTAGGTCCTCCCTTCATGATCTTGGAGCTCTTTAATCTAAAAAATTTGTTCCCGAAGGCTATCAAAGTTGAGGCTATAACTTCAAGTAATGAGTGGAATTATAACATCAGAGATTTTGAAGCTATTATGTCAATTGTTTCTGAGTATAGGCTTAATCTACAAAGAGAAGACACTGTGAGATGGTCTCTTAAAGATTCAGTCGTTTTCTCAAACTCTTCCTTCTGAAAGTACATGGTCGACTTTGGAACAAAGCTTGTCCTCTTAAAGTTCAATTTATTATGTGGATAGCTTGTAGGCAAAGGCTTCCAACTCTAGATAGGTTATAGTAGAGAGTTGGTCTGGAAACAAGTTATTAGATATGTCAGGAAGCAGAATAATCCTTCGATTTATTGGGAAATTTTGGAATAATGCGGATCACCCAATATTTCCACCCTTTAGGATCAACTTCGTCAGAAAAATAATAACAGAAATTAAAGAGAATAACACCATAATATAACATGGAAAACTCCACGATGAGAAAAACCACAATCGTTGCCAAAAGATAACCAAGAAAAATATCCACTATATGGAAAATTTTTACATCCACAAAACAATATTTTTCTTACCCAACCCAATACCTAAACCTTATACCTCTTATCAAGGCATTACACCTAACAACACTCTCCTACACTCTTTATGAAAAAGAAATACAAGGAGAAAATAAGGGAATTTAAAACAATGCCTTAGAGAAAATAGGCTTAATTGTGTTTTAGATTATTCAATCAAAAGGATTGGGCTTCCTTTTATACCTTTACATGTCCTTCATTATCCATTCCTTTTCAATATGGGGCATTCCTACTTTCTTCTTTTGAAAATAAGCCACCATTCCAATACGATCATCTATTCTTTAGCTGTAGAAGCTCCTTAAAGCATGGCAATTAGTGTAAAATATGTTCTCCTAAATCTATGAGGCGCAATCATGGGACTCCATTATACAGTGGATTGAAACTCTTAGTATTTTAAACTCTATTGATGAGCAAGGTTTCATTTTTGCTCTTTCTTGTATTGTATATTCCATATGGAGAGAACAAAATCTCAAAATTTTTAGAGGTGAAAGTAAGGAAGAGATAGTCTTCATCTAGGATATTGTTCAGTGGATTCAAGAGGTACTGTAAATGCGACTGCCAAGTCCTGCTTTATCTCCAAGACTTAGGACTACTTGGAAACTGTGAAGGTTAAAGTAGTTAACGAAACTTGACACGTGGACAATTACCTGATAAAATGTGCATGTCTTTCTGAAATTATTAATTAGACCTTTGAAATTTTAAAAATTTTAAATAAATTTTTAAATTTTAAGTAAAATATTATTTATTAACCTTTCCATAAATTTATCCCACATGAACTAACAAAAATCCTTGTGTATATGCATATATGATACGTATATATATATATATATATACATATATCTTTTGTATTCCTTAGTTGATGGTTTTGAAACCTCATAAACTTTTTAATAATTTTGATACCTCAACTAACTAGAAGAAGGTCTAGTGACTTAACCCTTATAGCATAAATGAAAGAGAAATATAAAACATATTTTCTTTTCTCATATAATAAGATCAAACTAAATATAATTCATTTCAATTTTTAATTAATAGAATAACTAGTTGTATTATTTCTTAAAATTCTTCTATTCTATCAATTTATAACAATATATATTTATTAATTTTACGTTGATATTAAAATAAATAAAAATTACTATTTCCTATAAAAGATTACTATTTATAAATAAAAGTTTTTACTTTTAGATTTTAATAAGTTATACCAATTCTTCAGTATAAAATTATGATCAAATAGATTCACTAATGCAAGTATATTATTTATAAAAAAACCTAAACATTATAAATAAATAATATATTAGAGTTTAGAAAAGCGATAACAAATTCACTAGTAATTAACCTTTTGGTTTTTTTTTCTACTTCGATGTCCAAATTTCAAAAGTTTTCAATTTAATGACCAAACTTTTAAAACTTGTTTAATTCAGGTAAAAAGGTAGACTTAATTAAATTTTTGCTAACATCGTTAACGAATTTTGACACACGAATATTCACGTCATAAAAGTGGGCATATGGATGTTCACATTATAAACATATCACTTACCCACCTTTAAAAATTTTTAATCCAGCGACTAACTTTTTCAGATTTTTCACTTTAGTAGCCAACCTTTAAAAGTTTTCAATTTAATGACCAACTTTTTAAAATTCATTCAAATTAGGTTAATATTAGTTTTTTCATTATAAAATAACAAGTAACTAATATTTTATTAGAAAGCATTGTATAACGACTTCTAAATTTAGTTAATAAATATTAATTATATGTTGACTTTCTTTCCAAGGATATCTAAGATTTAGACTTAATAAGTCATTAAACTAAAAGAAACAATTCAAGAATAAATATTTTAAATTAAATATATAATAACAACAAAATATAATTTTATAAATAAATTTAGATTTAAAGATATATTATTAATTTATAACAAAGAATAGATATAAATATAAAAAATTTATT
>JAOXYD010142838.1:0-10690 GCA_028565735.1 Pinacopodium congolense
ATGTTTGATTAAGTGTCTTTACACTTTAATTTATGAGTTCAATTACTTTTTTCATAAGAAAGAAACAAAACATGTGCTAGTCTAACTATTTCATTAATATCCCATCTTGATGAAACTATAACTAGGAACATTTTAAGAATAATATAAATATGCAATGTGAATCTCATAATTATAATCACATTATAATTTTCTAATTGCACAATAATTATTCTAGGGATTTTATTTTTTTGGTTAATAATTAAAATATATAACAAATACATAAAGATAAAGAATGTCTTTTATTAAATTAAAAAATAATGTCATACAAAATAAATTACATCCAAAAAATTGGCTGTAAGGACATAAACCAACAATCTCCCGCTTGCACTAAAGCCAATTGCCTATGTATCTAATACTATAGTCATCCATATGTCTATCATGTTTCTTTTGAAATAATGGTTTAGTGAAAGGATCTGCAAGATTCTCTTTAGTGAGAACTCGCTCTATCAAGATGTCTTTCTACTCCACACTTTAAGGATCAATATGTGATATTTGATCTTATAAGGACTAATTCGTAATTGTGATTAAATTTTGACTTTATTTGTAATTTTGATAAAATTCAAGGACATGATAAATATGATTTTTCATAGAAAAAGTCAAATTAGAAAAAAAAAAATGAAGCTAGTACTTCTTACAATTTTTCTTCTCAAAGTGTTTGAAATTTTTTCTGGAAAGGATCTGTGGATATTATTAGAGGCTAGACAATTGAACGACTTATGAATTGACAGATTTAAAGTAAAAGGAAAATTATAACATGAAATCGAAACATCTTAGTATAACTTTGTTAATTTCTTATTTTATGTTTCAAATTAAATGTTGATAAAGTTGATTATGTGGAAAAATTTTAAATTCATTGCGCTGCGCTTAGATATGATCTTGCATTTATTTTTCAACAATGATATCAGAGACACCTTTAACAAATATAATTTGATTCATAGTCTTGATTCTAATGTTCTTTCATATGTACAAGAGTTGTACTAATGTTTTTACTCTAGAAATGTTCTACGTATAATGATTTTACAAGGGTGCTGCAATATGTTGATGTTTTTCTACTGTGCTGTGGAAAAGTTTCATGTTTATGGACTGCCTGCTTGCTGTTGCTTGGTATTTTGTTTTATCCTAATTTTTTTTTCCATGTTTTGTCCTGGGAAGATGTTGTCTAGTAAAGTATGAAGTTATTATCATTTTGGGTGCCTTGCATAATTTCTAAAACATAGGCAATGCGATTGTTCTCTGTTTTTGAATCATAATGCATGATTCGATTTTTACAAGGGTTAAAACTTGGATGGTTTTGTAAAGAAAATTGTTTCCTACCATTTCAATTTTTATCTATATGCGTCTTGAAGATATCATTGGTTTTCTAACAAATTTCATTAATGAAGTTCATGGGTTTTTGGGAAATGTTCATGATTTTCTGGACGTGTTCTGGAAATGTTGAATGGTGATTAAAAGTGTTTTTGACATGTTTATTATTTCAATCCATTTTGAGTTCTTTGTCATTTAATAATCCTATTTCCAGAAAGGCGGAAACTGTTGCTATAACTCATTCATAACCAAATGCTTTTAAGATGTTTTCATGAATTCATGGTCTGTTGCATTTTCTGTCCTTTGAGAAGCTTAATGTAAGCTTTAATGAAGGCACTGTTAAGCTACATCTAATTTATTGCATAACGTATGTTTAAATTGATGGATATGTTGTTAATTAATAAACTGAAAACGTTTGTGCCTCAAGCTAATTTTTGTTGTCCATTAATGTTCACATTTAAATGGGCATTTTAATTTGCTGAAGCTTTACTGAATGTGGTTTTATTTTTGATTAATTACTATTCATTAATTCATTGAAGCTTTTACTTGTTAAACAAATAGATGAACATTTGATGATTAATCTTTGTGTTTGTATTTGAGTTTATGGGTGTTAGTGGCTTGGAAAAATGTTCACCAGCAAAAAATTGCTAGCGGCGATGAGCTCTCTTCCTCTCTCTATATATAGATCATTCAAATCTCTATAAAACAAAAACAAAAACCAATTTTGTTTTTTTGTTTTTATGTGCTTTCTCTCGACCATAAAGATGGCTAGTTAGAGATGGAGCTTGAAAGGCAGTGGAAGACGGTAGCTACATAGTAGTAGCAACAAAACCAGAAAAAGACAAAAAAACAATCATGTTTCAATTGGTCTTAGAGTATGGAATTAATGTCTACTCTAAATAATTCAATCATGTTCGTTCTTGCTAATTAGTGAATGATTTATAATTGATATTTGAAAACAATTTTTCCAAATTTCAATTTACTCTAGTTAGAGATTTCTAAAATCATTACTAATAAAAAATAGTAGAACATTCTCCCTAATTACTTTAGGGTGATAAATTCTTTATTGATTTACTCATCTATCTCCATATAGTTCATACTATACCCAATAACTACCGAATTGAACTATTCTAAAGAACAGATCATAAGTAGTATCAAAATGCAGTAATTCCTATACAAAATAACTTTGGTAATCTCAAGTCCAAGAACCAATTATACAACCATCATTATGAGATAATCTTCAAACTCACGTGTAATATTCCATTCGGGATTATCAAAATTGGGTTAGTTTAGTGAATTTATTCTCTAATAAGCACCCACATATTTGTTTAAGTGTCTCTACACTTTAATTTATGAAATCAATTACTTTCTTCATAAGAAAGAAATAAAACATGTGCTAGTCTACCTGTTTCATCAATATCCCATCTTGATGAAACTATAATTAGAAACATTTTAGGAATAATATAAAATTACAATTTGAATCTCATAATTATAATCATATTATCATTTTTTAATTGAACAATAATTATTCCAGAGATTTTATTTTTATGATTAATAATTAAAATATATAACAAATACATAAAGATAAAGAATGCCTTTATTAAATAAAAAAATAATGTCATATAATATAAATTACAACTAATAAATTGGATACAATAGCATAAACCAACATCTACATTATCTACAGTGCTCTTCCAATGACAAGTGTTTTTGGCACGATGCATGTTCTTTGTATAATAAGATGGAATCAAATATTATATTGAGTTAATTACACCAAATTTTGCAATAATTTGACTCTGTTTATTTTAGTATTTGAAAATTTGAAGAATAATTTAACTAATATGGCAAAGAATTTAACTAGGGGCACCACTACAGTGAATTTTTAAGGAGAATTTAATTAGGACTCATCCAATTTTGAAGAATAATTTAACTAGGGGCCTGAGGGTAGCCCCAGCTCCTCGTGGGCTCCCTGATTTTTTTTTGAGTGATCAGGGAAAAAATAAAAGTTAAAAATAATTTTATTATTATATTATTAAAATTATATTATTATCTTATTTTAAGATTTTTGAATTTTAAAATTTAGAATTTAGAATTTTAATATTTAAGATTTAAAGTTTATAAAACTTAAAGTTTACTATTTTAGGATTTTAGGATTTTAAAATTATAATTTGAGGATTTTATAATTTAAATTTTAAAAATTACATTTTTTTTATAAATTTGATAATTAAAGACAAAATTGCCTCTCCTTTAATTTAAATCTCGCACGGGCTTATGCGAGCCCCACGTGGGAGGCTGTTCGGGGCCCTTAGTCGAACTCGAAGTAGTGACGCTCTTGGAAAAGAAGGCGCTGGAGACTTCACCGAGTGAGAATGTGAATCTGTAGGTGGACTTCAGCAGTATGACCCTACAGAAAACTTCTAAAGAAATAGTCTGCTGCGTGATAGTTACGAATTACTTAACTAACAGAATCTTAGAGATTTAAAATTAAATATTGTTTAAAATGTTAAAGTTTTTAAAAAAATATTTAAAATTATTTGAATCAAACTTATTTAAATATATAAACATTGAGATTGAATTTGAATTTTCTAATAATATTAAAATAATTTTTATATTGATAAAGTTTGTAAGAGTTATCTTTTAAATTTAAGTAAATAATATTTTATAATTAAAACTAAGTAATCATCGAAATAAAAGCAGTCCATCCACCATTATTCTAATTTAAAACTTCTAAATTAATTGAAAGAAGTGTAGGTTATCAAATTAGGGTTAACGTTCCAAGCATTTTAACATATCATATTAAAAAAATTTACTGCTTCAAACTTGATGTCCCGTGCTCTATAACCTTTGACTGTGAAGGTTTACAAACTGTAGTAGTTAACCCTCCTATAATAATAATTCATTATATGCTTAATTTGGGCACTTACCATGTTTCCTTCTTTCAAAGCGAGTATCCTATCTCTTTTAGAAACTAAAAGACAAAAGGTTCACTTTTCCTTTAAATGTTTTAAAAATAATTTAATTTCTCCTTAATATTTTAAAAGATACCACTTTACTCATAACATTTGTAAAATAGTTTAATTTGCCTCCTAACGTTTTAAAAGGGATTATTTTACCTTTAATATTTGTAAAATAGTACAAATTACCTCTTAAACCTTTACTAAATTGACTTTTCGTTGGTTAATTATTAAGCATGCACACATGGCATGCTGACATGGCAATATGAGATTCAAATATAATGTTGATGTGAATTTTAAAAAATATATAATTATTTTAGTATTTGTTTATTTCGAATTTGGATTGAGTCATAATTGTGTTTTTATAAATTTATGTCAGTATTATATTTGGGTCCTATATTACTATGTCAGCATATTACATATGTGTAATTAATAGTTGACTAATAGAAAAGTCAACTTAGTAAAGTTTTAGGGGGTAATTTATACTATTTTACAAATATTATGGAATAAAGTGGTATCTCTTAAAACGTTAGAAGGCAAATTAAACTATTTCTAAAACGTTAAGAGGTAAAGTAAATCTTTTGCCAAATCAAAAAAATCCATGTTTAATTCTTACAAAAAACATGAATCACATAGAGACAAAAAGTCATGAAGAGAGAGAACCTCTTCCTTCTCTCTAGCTTTTTATGGCTTCTCCCCCCTTGAGCTCCTCCCTCCCTTCTTCTCTTCCCCTGATTGTTTTTCCCTCACCTCTCATTCTTTTGGATTGTCACCTCCCTCCTTTGTTTATCTTCCCCTTTTGGCTTGCTTGCCTCTTACTGGTTTGCTTTCCTCTAGGTTACTAGTTTCCTAATCTAGCATTTGATTTTGAACCTATAATCTAGCATTTCTTTTTTAATCTATCTATTGTTTGCCACTTTTTTTTTCTTTTACCTCTTTTGGAATTTGTTGGCGTTGCTCTCTACTTGCCCCCTTCATATATCCCTCTTCTTCACCTTCCCTTCTTGGTCGGAACCTTAAACTTGTAGGGGAGAATATGGTCGGAGATGTTCAATTACCATTATAGTCGCTACTAGATTCCATGATATTCAGAAGGGCCTATAACCTGCATCCCTCAATGTAAAGTTGAGAAGGCTTGGCTCTATTGACCAAAAAGAAGTGATTGCAAATGTGACATTTGAAGGGTGACTTGAAAAACTGACATATCTAATGTTAGAACCAAGATTACTAGAAAGAAAGACCCCCTAGGTTCAAGAAAAAACCAACCTATTATCAAGTACTTTGGAAAGAGCTAGGACATGCTAAACTGCAATGTTTATCCCCAAAAAATGGAGTAATAACTCCACTTATTGTGGTTTTGAAAGTAGGTTATGCTAAATAGACTAATACATTGGTAGGATTCTAAGTCACCTTATCTATTGATGCAGCAGTGGGCTCACCTTAATTAGAGTAAGTATGGCATAAGGGAGGTAATTATCAATAATCAAGACTTGTTTCTATTTAGATTCTCTTCTGAACAAGTTGCAAACAAAGTAGTGGAAGAGGAGCCATAGCATGCTCATAACAAATCTTTTTTTTTTTTCTGTAACCATGGAAGCCCAGAATGTAGTTGGAAGAAATGAAAACTAACCATATTCCAATCTAGATTAACTTCTAACATTTTCCTCTAGAATATTGGTCCACTATTAGCTTTAGTTATATAGCCAATTTCATTGGTAAGCCTCTTTATATGGATGAGCACGTTGCATCTTTAAAAAGCTTGGTTTTGTCAGATTGTGTGTTGAGACTAAGTTAAACCAAGACCTATCAAGCACAATACCAATAATGAGTCTAATGGAGAATGATTAGCTAATTGAGGATGAGGTTTTAGTCACTTATCTTTGGAACCCTCATTAAATCAGAAGGGTAAGGAATGGAGGGCTACCAAAAAAATTTTTAAATCTGGAAAATATAGAGAACTTATAGGTCTAGAAGAGGAGGAAAGTGGAGGCCAACGAGGGGAAAACCCAGAAGGCAGCTGTTCCCACGATCATGTCTACAAAATAATACAAGTTAATGATGGGGCATTAAAAGGAACAAACTTAGGGCAGACTTTAGTTAGGTTACATGCTAAAAGTGATACCCTAGATGTTAACATTAGCAATAAGGATTTAGCTTCTCATGAGAAAAATTTAGATAGAAACCTTGAAGTAAATCTAGAGGGTGTCACTAACAATGAGCAATTATGTTCTAACCCATTCCTAATAGAGACGGTGGACATTGGTGCAAATAGTAATACAAAAGGTATACCTATTAAGAAGAATGACAACAATGGAAATATGGAATGCCAACTTTAAGGAAATCCAGATGGAATGGAATTGTGTATGGATCATAATGTTCCAGAAATTAAGTCTTTAGAATTGTTGAATGAGAGAACTAGTGCTCTAAAAAAACCTAAAATTACGAGTCACCAACAATGAAGTTCGACAAGGATATTCTGTACTATAATTAGATCCTTATTCAGGAAATGTGTAAAAATCAAAAGCTGCAAAATTTAAAGAAGTGATGAAAAGGAAAACTGATAGGAAAGGCAATGCCAAAACTATCCTCAATCTATAAACCATGTCAGTGTTAGCCTAGAATGTTAGAGGAATGAATAGTTAACATAAACAACGCGCTATTTTTGACTTTTGTGAGTCTTAAGCCTAATATAGTTGGGCTATTAAAAACAAAAAGAAAAGCTCCTTAAATTCACAGTTTATTGTTTTTGGATTAGAATTGGGGAATTATTTCTAACCATGACATGCATACTAATGGGAGGATCATAGTGGCATTCAATCCAGAGGTTGTTGATATTCTTGATCATTCATTTATAGATCAGGTCATTAACCTTCATATAAGTCTAAAGGCTAATAGGAAAGTGATTTCAATATATTTTCTCTATGCTTATAACCTTACTTTCCAAAGGAGGAACTTAGGGAAGAAACTAGAGGAAATTGGTAATACTATGTCAATTCCTTGGATAATCATCAATGACTTTAATGCTACTTTATTTGCTTCTAAACTAGAGGGCCCTTGTTTTATAAAAACACCTTATAAATAATTCAGGGAATGTGTTGCTTCATTGAGTATCATAAATTTGAAAATTGAAGGAGACTTAATGACATAGAGGAATAAACAATCAGATTCCTTGCTGATTATAAGGAGGTTGGATAGGGCTACTATGAATGCCCTTTAGCTGTCAAAATTCCCTAACAATATAGCTAAATTTAATTCACCCTTACTCTTTGATCATTCATCAATTGAAATTAAAGAGCTATTACATAGTATTTTAAGATATTGCCCATTCAGATTTAATAATTTCTTAATCAAGGTGGATAGGTTTAATGAAGCAGTTAGGAGGGACATGGAAGTTCAAGTGCAAGGTTATAAGTAATATAAAAGCATTAAAATTTTTGAAGGTTGTTACAGTTGAACTGAAGATGCTCAACCTAGAGTTCTATAAGGGGGGGAAAAAGCCATGAGTGCTCTGTAAGAAGTATAAGAGCAACTAAATAACGATCCTAGAAATGTCACTATAAGATTGAGGGAGAAAAATGCCATGCAAGACTATGTTGCAGCATTAGAGGCTCATCATTACCTCTTAAGACAAAGAGTTAGAATTCAATAGTTAAAGGAAGGAGATGATAATTCAGTTTTTTTTTTTTTACAAATCAATTCTAGCAAGGCGAAATACCAATAGAGTCACCTCTTTTAAAGATCCAATTAGGAGTGAACACATATGCCCTTTAGAGCTTAAGGAGGTAGTTTTTAATTTTAATTTTTTTGTAAAATTTATAGGGAACTGAAAATGTTAACCATATTCTTATGAGTGCTATTAGGGAGGCTATACCTTGTCAAATCATTGACCAGCAAGCATCTTAGCTAGACAGACTTGTAGACAGATGTGAAATTAAGAGAAGTTAAGGAATGTTAATCTAAATAAGGAACTTAGGCTTGCGGGATGGAATGGACTATCTTTTCAACATAATTGGCATATAGTCAATGACATGGTCGTGGAACTTGTCTAGGAATTCTTCCAAACTAGAAAGTTGTTGAAGGAAGTTAATAAAACTTTCTTATACCCGGTTCCTAAGGTTAAAAGCCCATCCTCGTTATAAGAATTTATACCTATATTTTGTTGTAATTTTTATACAAGGTTACCTTTAAGATCATGGCCTTTAGATTAAAGAATATCCTAAAATATATCATGCACATTGCCAGGTAGCTTTTATTGAGGGGAGGTATATTGAGGATTATATTTGTTGATTTAATAGTTTTTTAAGAACTATTAAAAGAGAAATGGTCTTATATGATGTGTAGTAAAATTAGACCTCAAGAAAGCTTATGATTTAGTGGACTAGAGATTGATTATCCTTGAAATGGAAATATCTGTTTTTCTTGAAAAGTTCATAAGGTGGGTAAAACAATGCATTGCAATAGTTTTCTTTAATGTTTTGATTAATGGTGAACTGACTTAACTCTTTTAAGGTAAGAAAGGATAAAGATAAGGAGATTCCTTATCTCCTTATCTTTTTACTCTAATAGTTGAGGTGTTACACAAAATCATAGCTACGAAAATTGCTAAAAATTCTAGATTCATCTATCATCCTAAATGTAAAGATCTTAGCATTACTTATCTTTCTTTAGTTGATGACATTTTGCTCTTGTGTGTAGCTCTTTTGCCATGTATTTCTCTAATGAAAGAGGTGATAAATGAATTATGTTGCCTATCTAGCCTTTCTATTAACTATCAAAAGAGTTCCTTTTATCTTTCAGAAAGGGCCACGGGGATGATTGATGATGTCTCATAGATTCTAGATATGAAAATGGATCAATGCCCTTTTACCTATTTTAGTGTCCTTATTACTGCTGGTAAACCTACCTTAAGATCCTATACACCTTTCTTGGAGAAAATCCAGAGAAGAATGGAATTTTAGTGCAATAAAAAGTTGTCTTATATAGGTAGGATGTAATTAGTAAAAGGCAATCCTCTCTCAAATGGCTTCTTCTTGGATTAATTCTATAGCTTTGACTAAGAAGGTAACAAATTTGGTGGATAGACTATTAAGAAACTTCCTTTTATCTGGTTAAACTCTCCAAAAGAGCCAAGAAAAAAATTAAATGAAGTGAAGTTTGTAAACCAAAGAAGGCAGGGAGTCTTGGATTATGTTTCAGAAATTTAGTTACCTTAGTTGCTATTGGCAAAAGAATTTTGAAATTTTTTCTATGATAAACGAGCCCTTTGGGTACAATGGGTCCATACTTATTTTTTAAGTTTTTATGAGCTTAAACCGAAATCAACCTTATATTAGACAATGCTTTAAATACTTAAAATAAGGCCTATAATATAATCGAAAATCATTCACAAAATAGGGAATGAAGAGGATACTAAATTTTGGTATGATAGTTAGACAAGTATAGGTCCTCTTACTAATTTACCTAAAGCTTCTAGTCATGTGATAGGCTATTAATTTATGTATCAATTTGGGATATTTTTGGAATATATTGGATGAACATTGTCTAGATTATAGATTTTTTAATATTATTTTTAGAGGTTATGAAGTGTAGAGTCATTTTGAAGAAAAGAAGTTGAAATTGATTGTTGGACTATTGGACTGTTGAAGCCTACTACCAGGAGCCTGCAATCTACTGGACTGCTGAAGCACGCTATTTGTGAGCCTACGAGCATAAAGGTGGCCTGGAGAGCCCATGCGCATGAGTTGGACTAGAGAGCCCGCGCGCATGAAATTGGCCTGGAGAGCTCGTGGGTAGAGTTGGATTGGCGAGCTGGGCGCATGGACTCACCTGGTTGGACCGACTTCGCTGGGCTGCTGCTGCTGCATGGACCAGTATGGCTGGACTGGTTTCATGGGCTGCTGCTGGACCTGAGAGCTGCTTCCTGCGTCTGGGCTAGACGGCTTGCACTCCAGATCCCTTTCTAGCCACTTAATAAGACCAAGCCCTACCCAGAAAATGAGAGCCCTAGAGAAATTAAGGAAAGAAAGAAGAAAGGGGGAACAAAGGCAACAGGACAGAAAAAAAAGCAGAGACGTCAAAAAAACATGAGAGAGGGACGTAAAAACAAAACGAGCAGAGGCATAAAAAGAAAACATAGAGGCGGTAGAAACAAGGGCGTGCATACAACATCTGTTGGAGGAGCATGCGCAGGAGACTGCAGTCTTCAATCTGAATTTTTGTGGCTGTCTGCGATTGGGTTTCTTCTGTAACTTTCTTCCGTAAGATAATTTATTTCTAAATAATTTTCATTTGTTTTTTTACTTTATGGCTTGTAGTTAATTTCTTAATTCTAGTTAGAGGATTATATTGAAACCTTGATTTTATGTTGATTTTGAGATAGATTATGTTTTATT
>JAOXYD010142848.1:0-10690 GCA_028565735.1 Pinacopodium congolense
TAACATAAATTGAGTATTCAAACAATAAAATAATATTGAAATGACATTAAAAAGCATATGAAAATTTAATAAAATTCAATCTTATCAATAGGCTTGCAAATACACCAATTCTATTTTACCTAGATTATAAGCCACTATAGGTCAAAAGGACTTTGATTCAGGGTTGTAATGGGGTTTAGGTTCAAGTGAGGTATAATGGTTGAGGTTTTCATAAGTTTTCACGAAGTATTAAGTGTGGAGGGACTTCTAAATAGGAATTTTGAGATATTCATATGAATACAATAGACTACTCAATACTTATTAATGCTACTTTAATTTATTCTTTCTTTTCCTTTTTCTCGTTTCTCCTCTTTTTTCATTTGCATGTCACTCTAGAAACAAGAAGGCAATAATAGCAAACATATCTAAAATATGAGTAAAAAATCATGTCAAATCATCTCAAAATAATATGTAAGTTAAAAATTCTTAAAATATAGACCAAATGTTCACTTAGTACTTCATTACAATTGTGATCGAATACGGCTAATGGTGTTTCAGGTTTTAAGGTGTTTAATTAAAAATGAGGATAAAGGCTCAAAATGGGTTGTAAAGAGATAATGAATAAGGTAGGTAATATAAGCCAAGTGATTAAAATAAGGAAGGCCTTAATCCTTTCCATATACCATTTATCTTTTAGTTTCAAACCTGCTAAATGCAAGTTTTGAAAGTAATCTTCCTAGGGGAGCATCACAATAATAGGAAAATGAAATGACTGGATTGTAGTCATGTAAGCTTAATGCATCATAGAAGTTTATATATGAAAATCCATTATGACTTCATACACTACCTAATCACTAAAGTATCAAAACTTTGACTAGGTTTATGTAACCATCTACTGCAATCAATCAACATGATTCACTTTCTACTCAAGCAACCTAATCCAAATTCAAGTATAAAACTCAGTCTTATTCTAACATCTATGATAGAATTTCATTCTTTAACATTTATCACAACAAATCAAGTGTAGAAGTGAAAAAAATGCTCAAACTAGTCCCACCCTTACACTTATAATGGGCATAGCCCTCAATATCCAAAAACAATAAAAACACATGCAAAAGAAATGGGAATATAAGTACTCATCTGGATCGAAGAAACCATATTGAGCTTGACAGAAAAAATTTTGAGCTTTCCTTCTTACCTTCCTACACACAAAACAAACCAAAGAAAATAGTAACATGCTCAAAGTGAATAAACCACAACCTATATACAAAAGGAATAAAAACACATAAACAAAAGGATACGATTGGGGTGCCTCCCAACAAGTGCTTGTTTAAGGTCATAAGCTTGACCCTTGTTTGTTATGATCTAAATAAGCATCAAAAGGAACTATGAATGCCATATGTGACTGGCACAAACGAGTGAAGGATCCAACTTTATCCACCTTTGCAGGTGACTCACAAATTAACTTGATTGCACTTATCCTTGATGATGTTGAACTTGTTGACTTGTCCAATGGTCTTCGTCACCAACTCCTCCTTATTAACATCAATCACTGCATGGGATGTCTTTAAAAACAGCCTTTCCAACAAAATGGGAGATTTTATAACCTATATATCACCAACATAAAAATCTGCAGGGGACACAACATTTTGAACCTATACCAAGACATCCTCAAAGACCCTTTTAAGGTAAATATTAGAATCATTAGCTAAACAAAGGATAATAGGAGTAGCTTTTAAAGTCCCTGAATTAAGAGCAATAAAAATAGATAATGGCATGATGTTCACCAACACTCATAAGTCTAATATGCATTTTCCAAATCTCCGGTATAAGGGATGGTAACAGTATTTAGATCCTTGCACTTTGGGGGTAGTTACCACTTTAGAACTACTAATACGTTTCCCCCTATATTGACCTTCTCATCTCCCTTCTTTTACAGATATTTAGTATATATAGCCTCTAAAAACTTAATGTATAGCGAAGTTTTCTTGATGGCTTCCAGAAGAGGGATATTCACTTACACCTTATAGAAGATCTCCGATACCTCTTTTTCCTTCTCCTCTTGCTTAGTCTTGGCTAGTCGGTAAGGAAATTGAATGGGGAGTGGCTTAGTTATAATAGGTTATAAGAAACTTACCTGAGGAGGGTTGTCCTCCTTTTTGTTTACAAGTTTGATTTCTTCTTCTTTTACTTGCTTCTCCTTTCCCTTCAATGACCTTTCTACCTCCTTATCACTTCTTAGAGCTATGGCATAAGTATCCCCTCTTGTGTTCCACTCAGGCTTTCTTAGAAGCCTTGTTGAGCTCTAAGCTTGCAGCTTGCCTACTGCATCAGCCAACTAACTCATATAGTTTTAAAAAATCTTTAGACCACTCCTCGTTTCCTGTTGGAATTGATGAGTGTTAGTAGCTAAATGCTTAACAATCTTCTAAAGACATACCTCTAGGTTGCTGTGGTGGTGGTAGGGGAGATGGCCCTGGTCGAAATTGTGGTTGATACTACTGAAAACTTGGTGGTGTATGAAATCCTTGCTATTCCTACTGACAGGTAAGTGGGCTCACGTTGGAACTAATTCCTTGTTATTGTGTGACATACCTTATGTTGGGATGATCCTCTCACCCCAGATTGTAAGTGAGAGCAAAAGCATCATACCTCTATTATCGTCCTTAGAAACCGCCAACTACATTAACTTGATGTTCATCTTGCAAAGAAGGACAGATATTTGTAGTATGCTTAGCTAAAGAATAAATACGGAATAACATCTTGGGCCCTTTGCCCATCATTGCTTGTTAGATCAAAGATGTTAAGTTGACGACTTAATGTTCTAGCTTGGAAATGGAAACTTCCTTCACTTGATTTGTTGACGATAAGGCACTATTGCAGTTCCCTTAATACTGAGATTTGGCCTTCATTATTGCTATCAATTTATTAACATCCTCTAAGGCCCTATCAACCAGAGCTATACCTCTTATAACATCGATCTTATTCTTGTTTAAAGGAAGCAAACCTTCAAAAAAATATTAAATTGATACTTGCTTACTTATCTGGTGGTTTGGACAATTGTTGTAAAGCTTCTTGAAGTGCTCCCAGTACTGATATAGTTACTCCTTTGTATCCTGTCTTATACTACAGATCTCCTTCCTTATGTTAGTGGCTCTCGAAGTAAGGAAGTACTTCTTTAAGAATGCTTGCTGCATCTGCTCCCAAGTGTTGATCGATCCAGTGGGCAAGTCATAAAGCCACTCCTTAGCTACATCGGCTAAGGCAAAGGGAAATGCCTTTAGCTTTAGTTGCTCCACTGTGACTCCCACCAACTTCATACCTAATCATACAATGTGGAACTTCTTTAAGAACTTATTAAGGTCTATGATGTACCCTGATCCTAATGAGCTGATGTCTCAAAAACCTATAAAAGTAAGCAAGGCACGAATAAATCAATAAGAAATTAACAAAGTACCTAAGTTAAGAAAGTTATAGAAACTTGATCATTAACTTGAAAAATTCTAAAGGTTAGACACTAAATTGAAAAAAAGAATTAAAATATAAGGGAGAGATGTTCTCCCTTCTCACTAAGATGCTGAACTTATGGTGGAGTTTTAGGATGGTTCTAGCTTGTCTTCTTTCTTGACTCTTCCTCCAATCCTGCTCTTTTAGTTATGCCTCCACCTGGCTTCTTGCTTTTAGCTCACCTTCCTATCTTCTTTCCATTATTCTTTTCTCTTTTGCTGATTCTTTCCAGTTTCCTTGTTAGCTTTCAATCTTGTTTTCTTTCAAGAGCTAGGACTCCTTCTTCTTTATTAAGACCTCCTCTTTCCTTCCTTCCGTTCCCTTTCACCTTTTTGCCCTTAATTTCTTTTTTATAAATAAGTAAATTTATTAATCAAAAGAAGAAAATATTTACAAGCTAGAGACTATAGGTCCTAAGGTTAAGTTTCCTAAAAAACAAAAGAACTGAACCCAGCAAGGAACACTAGGCTGCTCACATAATTAGCCAAAAACAAAACCCACAGAGCACTTGAAGATCACAAATTAAACACTAGTAAAACCCAAGACAATAGCTGCAAGAAAAGAGCAAAATCTTAATAAAAAATAGACTAAGAAGAAAGAATGTCCTTATAGAACACAAGCTAAGACAAAGTAGATCTAGCTTAACACAAGATAGAACTTAGACTAAAGCTTCTATGCTACTTTATTGAAAAATATCCCTTTGAAAATACAAAGCAGATTTGGCTTACAGATCTGCTAGATTCTCAAAGAACTTTTGTTTGATAGGAAAGACCAATAGCAAAGAGTCTTCTGATACTTCTTGTAGAGATTGATTAGTCTAATTAGGAGAAGAGTTGAGGGTTGGGATTGTTCTTCTTACTATCTTCCTTTTCCTATTGGAATATGTCACAACAGCTCCTAATGTTTATCCTTCAAATCCCTTACCTTTCTCTAATCAAAAGGTTAGGGTGCCAGATGTTTTGCTTTCCTTCATTCTTAGTAATAGCTTTAGTGCGTGCACTAAGTTGACTGGTAATGCTGGAACTAAAGGCTATTTACCATTGAGTAAAGCAATAATACCTTAATTGAAGAAAACCTATGATGTTTTCCTTTAAGAATCTGAATACGTTTGCCTTTTAACATAGTTGAATGACCTATTCTAAGCACCAAATCTATAAAACTTGTAATAATGAAAACCATTAGAAGCAAAATAAACCTAATAGGTAAAGCCTTACTCAATGGTACTGATGAGATTTTCCATGGTTTGAAGAATAGCTCTGGAAGAAAGACTCCCCACATCCAAAACTGAGTTATTGAAAGTACAATTATTTCTTTCTTGCCAAATGGTATAAAAGTTGGAAGCAAAAATGTTAGTGCGCAAGTTTTTGTCTATGTTTATGAGGTTAAGAGGGTTACAAAACCAGTGAAGAAAAGAATAAAGATTGATTAAATTTTATAAGATGGATGCTAAAGTGTTTAAGACAATTTAACCAGACTGTCCTTAAAAAGGAGCATTAAAAAATAGCTGGTTTTAAGTCTCATTATCAAAGTAACAAAGGGAGTAAAAATTTGAGAAATGAGAGAACAGAAGTTTATGCTTGGTTTGCAATTTATTTAGAAATGCAAGCCAAAGAATAAAAGAACATCTAGGGCCAGTTTCCTTATGCTAAACCAAACTGTACCAAGGTACAGAAGGATTGAAAGGTCTCAGGAATCTATAGGCAGAAGAATTTGTAAAAGACTTCGAAGGGCTAGGAAGCCATTCCAACCTATTGTGAGGGGATTGTTGAGGCATATAAGATAAAGTTTCACGGGACTGAATTGTCTCATTAATGATTTCATCACAAATCCAACGTTTTCGTCATATTATATCAGAGACACTAGTGTTCATAGGTAGCTCAGATTTATTGATCAATCTTTGTGTAGAGTAACCAAAAAGAACGCCTCTTGAATGCCAAGGATCCTGCTGTAAAAAAGTAGTAACTCCATTTCCTGTCTTAAATCTAAATTGTCTCCCTATAAGGTCCTTGACTTGTAATAATTTCCTCCAGCTCCAAGAACTATTTTTATAAGCCTTAATAGACCAAAAAATTTTCCTTCTAAGCATATTAGTATGTACCCATTTAATCCACAAAGCCTAAGGATCAGAAAATAGTAACCAGATTCTTTTACTAAGGAGGACATTGTTATAAGAAACTAAGTGCTTGATACCTAACCCTTCTTCTTTTTTCAGCTTACAAAGGTTACTCCATTAGACTTTAGCAACATGTTTATTACTATTGTCCCTAGACCAAAGGAAAATCCTTAATTTTTGTTCAATATCTTTGATAACAGTAAAAGGAAGAATAAAATGAATAGACCATAAATCCTGAAAAGTTGACAATACATAAATATCCAACTGAAGCCTCCCAGTATAGGAAAGAAATATATTGGTCCATTTTTTAACCCTACCTTAAAATTACTCTAATAGAGGAAGACAATCTCACTTAGACAGTCTTCTAGTTAAAAGAGGAAATCCTAAATACCTAATAAGGAGGTCACCTTTTAGAAACCCATTGGAGTTACTCCAATGAAGGTCAAAACTCTCCTAATTTGGGGATAAAAAATATTGGCTCTTCAACAAGTTCATGTCCAAGCCTAAATAAATAGAAAAGTGATGTAGAGCTTCTAACAATAACTTCACAGAATCTACATCCACATGACAGAAAAGGAGGAGATCATCCACAAACAAGAGGTGAGAGGGATTAAGCTTAGAACATCTCAAATGGAATTTAAAATTACTATTCTAAGAAATAGAAAGATTTAAAGTTCTAGTGAATGCTTCTATACAAAGGATGAAAAGATAGGGGGATAATGGATCTCCCTGTCTTAAACTAGAATTACCCTTAAAAAATTTAGTTAAAGAGCCATTGATCAAAACCGATTAAGAAGGAGTGATTGTGCACTACTTGATCCAATGAATGAAAGGAGAGAAACCTAAAACCTAGACCACATTAAATAAAAAATTCAAATGAATGGAATCATAAGCTTTTTAAGATTAATTTTAAAAGCACACCTTTCGTGATCATTGTTAAGTTGATAGTTTTGAAAATTTTCCTGAGCAAGCAAAATATTATCACTGAAGACCCTTAAGGAAAGCATATTGGTTAGGACTAATAATGTAAGGAAGAATAAGCCAAAATCTGTATTCAAGAATTTTTGATATAGCCTCATAAATAAAGTTACAGTAGGAAATAGGTCTAAAATAATGACTCTAGCCAGATGGCGAATCTTAAGGATGAGGGAAATAAAAGTATAATTTAATTATGTTAGTAGCTGCCTTTCTTGAAGAAATCTTGAATAGCAAGAGTTAAATATTTTCCTATGATATGCGAGGTTTGCTTAAAGAAAAAAACCATTAAAACCATTAGGCCTCGAAGCCTTTGAAGCATTAAAAAAATTGAAAACACCATTTATGTCATCCTCAGTAATTGGAGAAATCAAGTCATTTACAAAATCATCAAAAATACTAGTAGGGAAAGGTGGTTTAAGGAACTCCCTCAAAGAATGGAGATATTTTTTCACCCCAAGACTACCCTAAAAAAAGGCCAAAAATTAATTTTAAATATCCTCCAATTTAAAAATTTGAAGACCACCATTATCAATCAAAGAATGAATATTATTTCTATTCCTATGGGAGATGATAGAATTATAAAATAATTTTGTACTCCTATCCCCTTCCTTTATCCATTTAATATAAGAAAACTATTTGTAAAAACTTTCTTGGTCCTCAAGAGATTTAATCAAATTAGAAATGGCCTCCTTTTCTTTATTATTGAGGAAAGGATCATTTGGATAAAACTGCAATTGATTTTGAATGTGATTAAGGATAACCTAATTGTTAGTAACTCGATCATTTAAGTCACCTACATTCTTAGAGTTGAGGATTTTGAGTTTCTTTTTAACCATTTTAAGCTTTGAGATAACATAATATATGAGTGTATCGACAACAGGGTAGACTAAGCCTTCTCTATAGTAGGTAAAAAAATCAGGATGAGCAGTAAGAAGTTTGAGAATATAAAGGAAGAAATTATTTTTACTGTCAAAACCAGAGTTTTAATAAGAATTGGAGAGTGATTAGATATATTAGGGTTTTAATCAATAAGTGAGATCTCGGACACATAGAAACCCAGGCAGAATTAATTAAGGTTCTATCAAGTTTCCTAGTTACACAAGGATCACTAGGTTGTTTGTTAGACCAAGTAAAACTTGGACCATTGGAATTTAAATAAAAAAGGGCACAATCCTTTACACACTCTTTAAAATCTTTTAACCTAGAAAGGGCATAAGAGTTAATAGGATTAGCTTCAAAAGGAAGAAAAAAAACATTAAAATCCCTAGTTGTAAGCCAGGGTTTATTTACCAAGCTCCTACTAAGACTTTTAAGATTTGACCAATGAAGATGATGATGGTTATTGTTGTTAGAACCATAAATGCAAGTGATATAGAAGGGAGAAGCACAATTGCTAGGAAACACTTCTAGATGAATAAAGCGATCCGTTGAGAAAATAGTAAAGCAAGAATAGCTATCCTGATTCCAAGCTAACACTATCCTAGTGTTAGAATTATGAGAAAGATTACTGTAGCAAGACGAATTTCGAAATAAGAACCTACAAATACTATCTAAATGGGAGGCAGGTCGAATTCTAGTTTCAATTACGCAAGAAAAGGACACAGACAGAGACTTCACAAGACTCTTAATACCTAACTATTTCATAATATTGTTAAGATCCCTAACATTCCAAAAAACTAGAGACATAAAGATAAAAGAAAAATGAATTAAAAATAGCAACACAATCACTTAGCCTTTCTTCGAGATTTCCTACTTTTCTTGACAGAGAATTCCACATTTTCTAATTAAACTTGAGTATTACAAATAGGGACCTCTACAAAGATATTAGTTACCAAATTAGATTCAAGCGAGGAAAGATTGTAACCAGTCTATTCCATAATATAATCTTTTTTTATCTACAAGGCACTCTTTTGGATTTCCCTATTTACCCTATTCACCATTTCGTTGGACTTTTTTCTTCAGAGCACCATTAGATTGTTTTAAAGGCTTCTATTTAACAAAATGTTGATCAATTGGCTTTTATGGGAGAACCTTATTATTATCTTCTTGGTTGCTAACATCAACATCAATTGGGGCCTATCCTCCACAAGGAAAATTATTTTGTTTTGTAATTGGCATGTCTTGATCATTTATTTTGAATAATTCTTATTGCAATCCTGTATCAAATATTCTTCCTATAGGTTGCCAAGTATTCTTTTGGACGTTTTGATCTTGCTGCCACTTATATTCTATTCGAATCTCCCTAAAGGTCAAAACTCTTGAATCATTATATTTAGCTAACTAAAAGTTGTTCGACCCTGAGCTCTATAAATCTATCTCCACGCATAATGTTGCAAAATTCACCCTTAACATTTGGGTAGTCGGAGTGTCCATCATTAAAGGCTTGCCCACTAAGTTGGCTATCCTTCTTAATTCCTCATTATTCCAATATTGCCATAGGACATTATAGAAACATGTCGAGACTGGAGAAAATTTGATTTCCTCTCATTCTCTTGCACTGAGGCTCTATCTTTTCGGAAATAGGGGTTTTCCTAGAATATGCCACGAACCTTTTTCTAATACAGATTTCAAACCCTCTTCAGAATCAAATTTAAACAGAAATTGGTTTGAGGTAGTAATAAGGGTTTCCATCATATTAAAAGCAAGCTAAGATTTTGATAATATTCCTTGAACTATAGGAATAGTAGGCCTCTTACCAATAAAAAACCAATTAAAATTGAATGGAAATGATCAGCTCCCTTATTTGCTAATTCCAGAGGAGGGATGACCAAAATCTGACCATCCTTTACCTCAATGGGATAGTAGGCAAGAGATTACACTTCAGAGGACTTCACCGAAACATTCGAGACTATAGACTTCCATGTTAGAGGGAGAGAAAATTTCACTAGCTCTTTAAGCCTTGAGCTAGCTAAGTCATAAGTGTTGAAAGATAGGAGAGAGACCTGTGATTTAAAAGGGCTTAAAAGGGCTTGAGAATTGTTGTCAAACTTAGTGGTTGGGGTAAAATCGATTTTGGGGACAAATTAGGCTTTAAGGTTTCATGACGAGGCTGGGAAGAAGGCTACATGAAAAATAGGTAAGGACAAGACAAAAAGAAAGAGGATAAGTGGGGACAAACCACCAATGATCTCAGCCAAAAAATCTCAGAGAACACTCTCAAACTAATGGTCACTCACATTCTGTCACTCTCTCTTTCTAACCTTAGTTATTGCTTTGGCCAAACTTTCCTTTTAGAGTATCCATTTAAAATTTAGTTACTCCTAGCTTTCCCTCTTTTTGGAAAATTTTTCCAATGGCCTTCTTTCAAATCATAGCTTTTATGTTTCACTTTCCATGGCTTCCACCACCCATACCACATCTTAAAACCTTCCTCCAATGGAGAATGATGGCCCTCCTCTAGTTTCAAGCATGATGAGGAAGACCTAAAGCCAAGTGGTTGGTGACACTCACTTAAAAAGTTATAAACTTACCTATATCCCTCCAAGCTCTATTGATAGGACTCTATGTGTCATGTCTCCTATCCAAAATCTTGAAGGATGGTGCTATATGTTGGAACTCTACCCTTGTAGGCTTCTTTTATGACAAAAGAATAGCCTTCCCCTCCAGGAAGGTGTGGGTTATGGAAAATTGAAAGAAGTAGGGTCTCATGGGTGTGATCTTGAATGACAAACAATTCTAGGGATCTTGAGTGACCAAAATTCTATCTTTTAAGGTTCTCATCCATGCAAAAAATTAAGAAAGTGGCTAAATCTAGACCGTGGAATGTTTATGGAAGGCCTCTCTTTCTTTTCCATTGGAAACCAAGTATAAAATTAGAGGAATTAAGGAAGAAACATAAACCTATTTGGTTGCACATCCACAATGTTCATTTAGAGTATAACACTACTATTGGTCTTAGTCATTTGGCAAGTTTCATTGGCAATCTTTTTTTTATGGATGAGTATACTACCACTTTCCAAAGACTCAATTTAATAGGATTTATGCATAAAGTATATCACAATTATTGGTCTTAGTAATTTGGCAAGTTTCATTGGAAAACCTTAAGATTTGGATTTTGTTAATCTTTGTTTGTGAATTTGATTGGTTTAGTCCTTAAGTGTGCATTGAATATTC